>JACM01026548.1:0-18202 GCA_000787095.1 Periophthalmodon schlosseri | reverse complement strand
CCCCCTGGTCCTTCGTCTCCCTTAGTTGCCCTTTGGCATCTGAGCTCTCAATATTTATAGCAGAATGACAAAGCTACATACATTTCAAAGCAGTGACTTTTGTTTCACACCCACAAGATAATGAACTTTTATACTTAAACAGGTAGAACAACATAAGAGTTTCCTGTTGGATGGAGACTGAGCCTTCACACATGTTAATGTCTGGTCTGGGTCTGACAGACTGACACAGATCAAATGCATTTAAAGACATATGATAAGAATATTTTCTTCACAACATGAATATACTTAAATTTCCATCACACGTGCTTGGAGGAGAAAGAAAGCTGAGTTGCATCCAAAGAACACCATACCTACTGTGAAGCATGGGGGTGGAAACATCATGCTTTGGGGCTGTTTTTCTGCAAAGGGACCAGGACGACTGATCCGTGTAAAGGAAAGAATGAATGGGGCCATGTATCGTGAGATTTTGAGTGAAACCCTCCTTCCATCAGCAAGGGCATTGAAGATGAAACGTGGCTGGGTCTTTCAGCATGACAATGATCCCAAAGACACCGCCCAGTGTTGGTATTTGACCAAATACTTATTTTCCATCATAATTTGCAAATAAATTCTTTAAAAATCAGACAGTGTGATTTTCTGGATTTTTTTTTCTCATTTTGTCTCTCATAGTTGAAGTATACCTATGATGAAAATTACGGGCCTCTCTCATCTTGCATCTAGCACAATTGGTGGCTGAATAAATTTTTGCCACACTGTATATTACCATATGCCTTATATCTGTGTAATTCCTCAGTGGTCCAGGTAGGTTCCATAGTGGTCCATGGGCGTATACTAGCCTTTGTGTTTTATACTTGTTGTGCTACAGTTCAAGATCATTCTAAAGATATTCAGGAAACGTTCATTTCTGTCTTGTGAATCGATTTTAGTATCGATACCTGCTCAAATGAGTCTAGGGTGTGTCTAGTTTTGATACTAGTTTTAGTATCGATTAGTATCTGATTTTTGATACCCTAGTTTTTGACAACCCTGTGTCCTTGGGCAAGACACTTCAGCCACTTAATGTACTGTAGCAATTGTGTGTGAGTGATTGGTGGTGCTGTAGTCAGCACAACTCCATATGAAGGCAGAGGTTATCATTTTGTACCAGTGCATATGTTGTTTTTGTGTCCTTGGGCAAGACACTTCACCCCCCTTGTCTGTGTACAGTGTGGATGTGGTGACTGGTGTTTGGTGGTGGTCAGTCAGGTCAGTGGTGCAGATTATCAGCCACTTCTTTGCTAGTCTACCTCGGGGCAGCTGTGGCATCAGTATTGCTTATAGAGTGTGGAGAATTTAAAAATGGTCTGCTGTTTCCTTTTTGAGGATTTGATCAAGTTTGTAAATCTATACTGAAATACAGAAATCCAAGGCATTAAAGGCCATGTACCTCATTTTTCACATGCATTTGAGCAAAATGAGTCTTGCCCCAGTACAGATATATTGTCTAAGCAGCTCTTGAGGTCAAAATAAGCATCTAATTATACAAAGTGTTATTGTCCGATAATCATTAGCATGTTAGCAATCATTAGCATGCTCGTTGTTGTTAGCTTTACCGCCACCTCAAAACTCTGGTCTCTGAGAGTTGTGAAAAGTGCTTATAAACTCATCACTGTGAATAATTAGGATGCTCAGGATGCATAAAGTAAGTGAGGAATAACTTTGAACCACTGCAAAGCGTTTAAAATGCTAAGCCTTTTCCTATACCGAAACTGAGTTTGAAATTTTAGTATCATGAAACATTCTAGTATATTTAAGAACTGGACCGTGAAACCCCAAACAGGAGAAACAGGAGACAGCTTCCTTGTGTCTGCTCTCTCCTGGTCCCCAGTCTCTGCTGCAGTGCATTGTGGGTCGTGTTCAGGGTTAAAGGTTGTTTCCGATGTTCGTCTTCCTGTCGGTCTGGGATTGTTTCCTTTTGGCTCTCATGACGTTGAGTTGCACTTCCTGACTGAGATACCGGGCACGAACATCACATGGAGGACATTTCATCAACAACATCTTTTCTCAGTGTTTTATCAGTTTGTATTTTTTAATCGTTTCAGTCATGTTTTGGCAGTTTTTATTTTTATTTTCAGTGAATTTATTTATTCATTCATTATTCATTTTATATATATACAAAATTCCAGTTCTGAATCTAAACCGGACTCAGGAAGTGCTGTGGAATGTGATTCACAAAAGACTTGTTTTGTCTGAAGTGCCTGAGCCCATTATAGACATGTGTGTTACTATTTAAAGAATGTTTCTACTGACATTGTTGTGGTTCTATTTGAAAGAATTCTTCGTAGTTTGAATTATTTAGGAAAATATTGAATCGTGTATGTCATTGCTGTCAGAGTATGTCATTGCTGTCAGATTTTTTTGTCTAGGAGCATTAACATTTGTTAAACTGATACAAGAATCCTACGCATTTCAGAACATGTTTGTAAACTCATTAGGATGAGAGCATCTGTGGTTGTGTCCTTAGGCAAGACACTTCACCCACATAGGTATGAATGTGGTGTGTGTGTGTGTGTGTGTGTGTGAATGTTGGTGGTGGTGACAGTGGCCCAGTTTGGTGGTGACAGAGCGTTTGTTCCAGCTCCCACAGATGAATACTGTTGTTGTGTTCTTGGGCAAGACACTTAAACCGCTTCACCCCCCCGTGTCTGCATACACTGGCGCGTGTGTGTGACATGGGATGTACCACCGGAACATAACTGAAGTGGCTGATATCAAGAAATCCTACTAATGGCTTGAGAGAGCTGGTCTGAAAGATGATCCATTATTTCTCTGTTTATTGTAGCTTTATGGTCACACACACACACACACACACACACACCCACTGAGCCTGCACTGAGTGAGGGACAGTGGAGTGTCCACTCTCTGAATCAGATCTAAGCAGATCTTAATGACAGATGTAAAGAGTCACGTAAAAAGTCATGTAAAAAAAGTGACCCAGGTAATTCAATTCAATAATCAGAATTTTCTCCACATCCGGAATAACTTAAACATGAGTGCTGCTAAAACCTATTTCTACTCTATGATCATCTCCCACATAGACTATTGTTTAACTACGTGGTCTCTTGCCTGCCACTTAAAACCATTGAAAACCTCTATAAAAAAGGCCTAAAAATACTTGATAAAAAACCCATTTCCCACCACCACTGTCACATTCTGAAAAAGCACAGACTATTGGACTTTAACAACATGGTCAACCTTAAAAGAGCTTGCCTAATTTATAAGGTCCTACACTCCCTCACACCACCACCATTAAAGGAGTATATTAAATATAAAGACAATCTAGCAAGGGCCACACGAGCCACCACCAGAGGTGACCTGCTGATCCCCCACAGACGGACCACCTTTGGTCAGAATGTATTATCTGTCCAAGGTGGGAACCTGTGGAATAGTCTCCCGGTAACAGTGAGAGAATGTCCCACGTACAGTTCTTTTAAAGCTCAAATGAAAAACTGGTTAGTGGCAATGTGATTTTAACTTTTCTATAGAGACATATTTGCATGTATGGGCAAAATATGAAGGGTGTGGTTATAAAATGTAGTAGTCTTGAATGGGTGGCTAAACTGACGGAAATAATGGGGACTGTGTAATGAATGGAATGTGCAATATTTTGTATGGTGCAATAATGGGAAGTGTGCAATGAGTGTAATGTGCAATGAGTATAATGTGCATTGAGTGGGTGGAATGTGCAACGATTGTAATGTGGAACTATGGGAACTGTGCAATGAGTGTAGTGTACAGTTTTTATCTTGACCCTTTTGTGACCCCAGCCCTTGGGACAATGGATGGAAATTAGCCTTCGGCTGTAATCCGGTGTGTTTACATTCATGTTGTATCATGTCTGTTCATTAACATGCATCGTCCCAACCAAATAAATAAATAAATATATTTTTTTTAAAAAAGATACAAACTTTTCTGACAAGCAGTGCGATTTCCAATTTATGTTATAATTGTTGAATTTGGTTCAAAGTTCACTTTTTACACACGTCCAGGAGCATCAACATCCCATCCCATACATTTCAGAGCATGTTTGTAGAGGTCTAAACTACAAGGTTAGCAGCTTTTACACAGAATAAGACCCCATGGAGACACAGGGAAGGCATCTGACACACAGGGAGGGCATCTGACACACAGGGAGGGCATCTGACACACAGGTACATTTCAGAACATGTTTGTAGATGTCTAAACTACAGGCTTAGCAGCTTTGGCACATTTGTGAGACACGACACCTTGAAAATCATGTTACTTAAATACTTGCAGACTTTGTGATTAGGCAAAGACTACAACCATTCAAATTTTGATTTTGATTTGATTTAATATATCTTCTGGCTTTACTTGTACCTGATGTAACTCCAGTCATGTCTCTGTGTTCAGATGAGGAGCTGCTGATCGGCCGGAGCATCCACAGAGCCATGCTGAACCCTGGAGAGGTGAGTCCGCCCGTGGAGCACCGATCTCTGGGCTTCTCTCTGGACTACAGCCTGAGGGTCCGCTGTGACCTCCACTACTACGGCCCCAAGTGCAACGTGGTCTGCCGGCCCCGGGACGACTACTTTGGCCACTACATCTGCGACCACAATGGAAAACCAGAATGTAGGGAGGGGTGGAGCGGAGAGTCCTGCAAGACTGGTGAGAAAAACATCCTCTGCATCATCTGACCCGCTCCTCTGCATCCTCAGGCCCCGGGACGACTACTTTGGCCACTACATCTGCGACCACAATGGAAAACCAGAATGTAGGGAGGGGTGGAGCGGAGAGTCCTGCAAGACTGGTGAGAAAAACATCCTCTGCACTCCATCTGACCCTCCTCTGCATCCTCAGCTCCATCTGACCCTCTCCTCTGCATCCTCAGTTTCATCTGACCCTCTCCTCTGTGTGCTCTGCTCCTCTGACCCCTCCTCTGCACTCTGTGTGCTCTGCCCCTCTGACCCTCTCCTCTGCATCCTCTGTTCCTCTGACCCTCTCCTCTGCATCCTCAGCTCCATCTGACCCTCTCCTCTCCATCTTCTATTGTTTAAACATATTTTTTTTTCTTCAGCCATCTGTAAACCAGGCTGCTCCCTTTACCACGGGACCTGCAGTGTACCAGGAGAGTGCAAGTGAGTCTGTCAGATAAAATCTGACATATTTTGAAATCTGCTGTAACTACAATTAACATGGGCAAAGAATGGGACACAATTTAAACTTAACCTGGACTAAACATTAGGAGTAAGATGAGTAAGCAGTAGTAACTGACTATGCCTTAGCAACAACATGGATACATTTAGATCTGTAGACCTTGTTTCTCTGACTATTTCAGGACTTGTACCGCAAAAGAACATGGGCCCCGTCCCACGTGTTGAGACCCTTTTCTCTCTAAACTCTGGTCTGACCCTATCTGTGTTGGCTCCATTGTTCTGCTTCCTGCTCCTCAGTCTACAGACGTGTTATTTTCAACATGTTTCTGTGTCATACAAACATGCATGCTGCAAAAGTCAACATAAGTGAGTTTAATGCCATAATGCGGAACATTCCACATCCATGGAGGCAAGCAGGTGGTGGACCTCTCACCTGAAAAGTTACTTAGTGCCTCTTTAAAATGATTTCAATTCACAATAGTTATTTGCATTTAGGTGTTAGAAATGTCCTGTTCCAGGCAGGGGTGTCCAAACTATGGCCCGGGGGCGGCATCGACCGTCTGCGACCCTTCTCTTCAAATATGTTTCTATGGGCAACCCTTGTTGTGGGGGCTTGTTTTGGCTGCTCTGATGCCCGGGGAGGAGGGGTGGATGTGGGGTGCAAGTGGGGTGGAGGTGGGATTGGGTTGGCCCGGGTGAGAGTACCTCCATAGGGCTTCTGGTTCCTCTCTTATCTGTGTACCCACTGCTCTGGATCAGGGTGGTCCCAAAACAACCCACCTCCTTCAGTGACAGATGCACTCACTCAGGGGCTTATCATGGAGGTCTAATGCAAAATGTGAAATCAAAACAAAAACAGTTGAGGACAGAAAAATAGAAGGAAATGCTACGCGGCTACTGTGTAAAAGAGCGTTCTAGATTTGGTCCTGACAATGTTTTTGGAGGGTTTTTTATATGAATTAAAAACATGTGCGCCGTTTTGACTATACTTCAAATTTTTATCCATTTATTCACTTTAGTTATAGAGCACATTTTATAAACAAGAGGTCCGACACAACTGATTTAAAGGCCCTGTACCTTACTTTTTAGCATCTTAAAAACATGACATTTTTATCAGTTGCAGAGATCCAAAGTTATTCCTCACTTACCTTATGCATTCCATTTCCGAGTATCCGAATTATTCACTGTGATGAGTTTATAAGCTTTTCATAACTCTCAGGGACCAAAGTGGTGTTTTGCGGTGATGCTAAAGCTAACAAATAGCAGCTAGTATGCAAACGTGCAGTTCCTAATTATCGTGGTTACATTTTTACACATTTATTAGACTTAATTCACTGCTGATTTCTGAAGTATATAAATGCAGTAGTGTCAAGTTTCAAACTTGATTTCGATACTAAGGAATAGACTCGATACAATAGAATGTGATTTTCAACATTAAATGGTAGTACTTTCTTTTATAATACCATGTGGCCTTATATCTGTGTAATCCCTCAGTTGTCCCTGAGGCCAATTTACTGATACTGAAATGAAGATTTTAAAACCCATAGCATTAAAAACATCCCACATCCTTGTGTTTTAAACAGTGGCTCTCTGTCACATGTCTGGACACATCCTCCTCTCTCCGCTCCTCAGGCTCTTCCCATGTTACACTTTTGTTTTATGAGATCTTCACTGATAATGCTGTTGGCCTGCGAGCGCTCTCACATAGGCCTTTCACAATAATCACTATATTGGCTTATTGTTCAATACACGAGAGCTGGGCTCAGTATTTATCATGTGTACTTTTTCTTTGCAAAAGTGGGGAGATTCCTGTTATTTTTGTTATTTTGTAATACGAAAATAGAGCTTTAGCTTTAGATGGTTGAGCAAGTCACCTGTATGGCTGATTCTTGGTTCATTCTGCTGTTTATTTGTTGTGGCGCAGTAGTGATGTGATGTCCATGAACGAGCCAGCTCTTTCAAACGTGAGCTGTTGGAATCGGAGCTCATTTTTGAAAAGAGCCTAATCTTTTCTTACTAGTTTTTATGCATTTTTACACTGATTAATGCCGAACCACCACAAGAATCAGCACAGAAGCAAAGAAGGCGTCATGATTGGGAACTTTTAGCACATAACATTTTTTATTATTATTATTATTATTATTATTATTATAATGCAACATTTGATTTAGACACTCCCACTCTCAGTTCTCACATTGGCTTCTGTCATATATATATATAAATATAAAAAGTCAAAAAGAGCCAGATTCGGATCCCATAAAAGAGTCCCATCATTACAGCTCAGGCCCTTTAATGATACTGTACATTTAAAATGGTTTACTGGGATTATCTTACTTCATTTTAATTGTATCAGTGGCATTAAGTAGTTTCAATATTATCATTTATCGCAATATCTCGGTAGCGATATATTGTGCTACTTTTGGCCACGTTTTGGGTTGATGGGGGAAACCAGAGTGGCAAAAGGAAACTTACACACAGAGAGAACATGCAAACTCCATACAGAAAGGACGACCTGGGAGTTGAACCCGGAACCTTCTTGCTGTGATGGACTGGTGAACTTAAAAACTACCATTATGTGACATCACAAGGTGGAACAGAACATTTGAGCTTTGTAGATGCAGACAGATTAATAATGCAGGATTACTCAACCATGTGTGAATGAAACAAAACACAATTCCAGGTATGTTTTTGAGGAGGTCACAACATTCTAACATGGCTGAAAGCTCACAAGAGTCAATTTTGTTATATAGGACCTTTAATCTAGCAATACCCTATCCAGATGTTATAATAGATACATGGCCGTTGAGGTATCCTGGACTCTGCTAGACTCCAGTAGTTTCCAGTCTAGAGTTATGGTGTAATTGTTGTGTTAGCTTTGGCGTTTGCGTGTCCTCTGTAGCGTGTCCTGTGTGTGTCTTAGCATATTGTGTTAGCATGTTGTGTTAGCGGTCAGAGTGTGGACAGTTTGTCTGAGGGGAAATGTCTGAGTGACCACAGCTCACATTAGCCTAGCCACAAACTGCTGCAGCTCCACCGTCCAAAGGCCCAGGGACTCAGACTAGACCTGGACCAGTATCAGGGACCAGAATCAGGGACCAGGATCAGAGACCACGATCAAAGACAAGGTCTGGACCAAAATATCCCCCCATTGTGGCTAACGCTAATGTCGCTAACCCCACCTCTGTCACTGTATGTGGCTAACACTAAAGCGGCTACTGCCCAACCACACCCAGAGAGGGACTGTGCATGTCCCAATGATTTACTATAGTGGAATTTATATTTGTCCTTAAAAGCTGCTGTAGTGGAAATGAAATGTTTGAACCACAACCCTAAATTATAATGTTATATTGTTTGTTTATTTATTTTGTGGACCAATGTCAACAAGTCATAGGTTAGGCTACCTTTACTCTGTACACCACAATAATTAGCCTATTGCCACAGTATGGTAATACACAAGTTATGTAATTACTGGTCTATCCTGTAGCTGGCATTACTTGCTTGTCTTCATGCAAATAGATAATTTGCAGTGTAATATTGTGGGACAGTCTAGACCAGCAGGTTGTGAACAATCCACCGGAAAAGTTACACAGTGCACCTTTAATTGATCATGTGGCTAATCATCACCTATCTACCAACTATCTCATTTACATAACTCAATTTGTGTTTAGTTGCAGTGGTCAGTCACATGCCTTAGATTCCTGCTCCAGTGTAGACGTCTGTGAGGAGTGTCTGGTCCTTTTAAAGCCCCAGACTGGAGCTCGTCTCTGGGGGAGAGTCCTGGGATCAGGGGAGTCTGGTGGAGGGGTGTGGGTGCGTGTGGATATGTGTATCGCCTAACTCAGGTATCAGGCATATAAATCTGTTTACTGTAGTAGTATAGGGTCAAATACTAACCGATACTAAAACTAGTATCAAAACTATCAAAACTACTCATTTGAGCAGGTATTACTACTACTAAAAAAGTACTAAAAAAGTCCCATTCACAGGACAAAAATTAACCTTTCCTGAATAGCTTTAGAATGATCTTTAGCTGTACCAGAACAAGTATAAGACACATAGACTAGTATACGCCCATGGACCACTGTGAAACTTACCTGGACCACTGAGAGATTACACAGATATAAGGCCACTTGGGAATAGAAAAGAAAGTACTACCATGTAATGTTGAAAATCACATTCCATATCATAAAATTGAGTTTGAAATTTTAGTATCATGACAACACTATATTGTCAATAATTACGATTAAACGTTCTTGCTTTAATGATATTGATGTCATAAATCCTTACAAAATATTAGGATATATCACCTCAAAGATTATCATTCAGATACAATTTAATTTTACATTCTTTTTAAATCTGAAAACCTGAAAGTCCCTGGTGTGAGCATGCGTCTGAATGGGTGTGGGTGTGTATGGGTGGTTGTGTGGGGGTCTGGAGGTCTGGAGAGGGAGAGGGGGGAAAGAGGGGTGTATGTTCCTAAAATAACGTCAGGGGCGGTGGCAGGGGCGATGGTGGAAGAGACAGGACAGGTGCAGAGGTCACGGCCTTGAACAAACACAGACTCCATAAACTAACAGACGAACGACCCTCACAGCCCACAGGACCCTCTATGCACCCCCTGTATAGACCCTCTGCCATAGACCCTCTGTATAGGCCCTCTGCCATAGACCCTCTGCCATAGACCTTCTGCCATAGACCCTCTGTATAGACCCCCTGTATAGACCCTCTGTATAGACCCTCTGCCATAGACCCTCTGTATAGACCCTCGGTATAGACCCTGTATAAACCCTCTGTATAGACCCTCTGCCATAGACCCTCTGTATAGGCCCTCTGCCATAGACCCTCTGCCATAGACCCACTGTATAGACGCCCCTGTATAAACCCTGTATAGACCCTGTATGAAACCTCTGTATAGACCCTCTGCCATAGACCCTTATGTGTACAGGTGTAGTTATTCCCACACCTGGATTCCCACACCTCTTCACTAACATACTCTTTCTTTCTCTTTCTCTCTCTCTCTCTCTTTCTCTCTCTCTCTCGCTTTCTCTCTCTCTCCCTCCTCTCCTTCTTTTCTCTTGTATATATAGGTGTAATTATGGCTGGCAGGGTCCTCTGTGTGATCAGTGCATCCCATACCCGGGCTGTGTTCATGGATCTTGCTTTGAGCCCTGGAAATGTGACTGTGACAAGAACTGGGGAGGCCTGCTCTGTAACAAGGGTCAGTCCATACTTTACACTTATACATATCATATTTATAATAACATATTATCTTCTATTGTAATGTTTTTGTGTTGTTTTGTCAGATCTGAACTACTGTGGGACAAATCGCCCATGTAAAAATGGTGGCACTTGTATGAACACAGAGCCAGACGAGTACCACTGCGCCTGTCCGGACGGGTACTCAGGGAAGAACTGTGAGATCGGTGAGTGAACGAATTAAACGCACCCTCACTGTATACACGCTGTCTATGATGACACAACACACGGTCCCCTCTGCACCTGTGTGTGTATAATAGGCCTGAACAAGTTTGGAAAAGTAAAATAGTATTGTACATTTTCACATATTTGGATTAGATCTGTTAGATTTGAAAAGTTTGTTTTAAAATGAATATTCAGTTCACAATTTACATTTTAAACCCATCTGGGAGCATTGATATTTGAGGGAAGACTGAAATCTGAACTGATAAACTAATCTAAGAATGTATTTCAGAACATGTTTGTTGAGGTCTTAATTACAGGGATAGCAGCTTTTACCGGAATAAGACCCCATGGAGACACAGGGAGGGCATTTGACTTATGGGGACATTCCAGAACATGTTCGTAGAGGATAGACAGGATAGGATGCTATTTGATAATTGCACCAACTCAAATTGTGATTTTGATTGCAATATATTGTGAAGCTCTAACAAAAATACTTGCTTTTGTGAAATGCTCATTTCCACAGCGGAGCACGCCTGTGTGTCTAACCCCTGTGCTAACGGAGGCACGTGCCATGAGGTGCCCAGTGGGTTTGAGTGCCACTGTGCCCCGGGCTGGTCCGGACCCACCTGTGCCAAAGGTTGGAGCTCAAACTCAACTGTTACAAACTTTATTCTAGTTATAGTCTGACATTCAACATGCTTTTAGTTTTAGTGGAGGTGCACTATGTAATTTTTGGTGGAGCTAGTTTCCATGGAAACGTTCAGGCTTTGTCTGGAGTGTTTCCCAGTAGTTGTTCACTGTATAACATTGTCATTTTTACATTTTATGTACCCCAGGAAGACTAGCAACCAGGGTCTGGAAGCTAATGGGGAGAAAGAACAAAGAATGCCATCCTATAATATACACTGCCTGGCCAAAAAAAAAAGTCGTCACCTGGATTTAACTAAGCAAATAGGTAATAGGTTGCTGCAGTTGGTCAGGTCTAGGTTCAGCAACACTATGTGCTCAAAGAATGAGGTCAGCTGACTACCTGAATATACTGAATGACCAGGTTATTCCATCAATGGATTTTTTCTTCCCTGATGGCACGGGCATATTCCAAGATGACAATGACAGGATTCATCGGGCTCAAATTCTGAAAGAGTGGTTCAGGGAGCATGAGACATCATTTTCACACATGGATTGGCCACCACAGAGTCCAGACCTTAACCCCATTGAGAATCTTTGGGATGTGCTAGAGAAGGCTTTGCGCAGCGGTCAGACTCTACCATCATCAATGCAAGATCTTGGTGAAAAATTAATGCAACACTGGATGGAAAAAAATCTTGTGACATTGCAGAAGCTTATCAAAACAATGCCACAGCGAATGCCGTAATCAAAGCTAAAGGCGGTCCAACGAAATATTAGTGTGACCTTTTTTTGGTGGCGACTTTTTTTTTTGTCCAGGCAGTGTATATTGATATTATATATCTCTATGGAGACAAGTAGGTGGTCCACAAGTAATGTTTGCAATAAAAACACTTGTAATTGAATAAATGTCATACTGTGGAACATTCCAGGCAACTAAACTAAATTAAAGCATCGATCAACTAACAAATAATAATAATACTAGCAGAGTGTGTTTAAATTCAGTAATTGCACATGTTGTTTTCCTGTTTGGTTTCAGACACAGACGAGTGCGAGTCTGCCCCCTGTGGTAATGGAGGCACCTGCATCGACCTCCTGAATGGCTTCGAGTGTCTGTGCTCAGAGCAGTGGAGTGGCAAGACCTGCCAGATCGGTAACTATCACCAACACTACTATGTTTAACACAACTGTTTAGACAGGGTTTGATTTAGCATGGGAAACCTGCCAGATCCGTCACACCAACACTACTATCTTTACCACAACAGTTGAGAAAAGGTTTGATTTAGCACGGGACATCTGCCAGATCAGTAACTACACCATAGATACAACTATCTGTACCACAACAGTTTAGATACGGTTTAATTCCGAACAGCATACCCATTCATAGGGTTTAGCTCTGAGTGTCTGTCCTCAGAACAGTGGAGCAGAAAGACCTGCCAGATCGGTAACTACGCCACAGATACAACTATCTTTAACACAACAGTTTAGACAGGGTTAGATTTAGCACAGGATACCTACTCAGGAGGTTGAGCTTCCTGTTATAAGTGCCATTTTGAGGACTTGAACATTCTAATGATATATAGAATACAGAATATTTAATTTTGAATTGTTAATCGCTATGGCAAAAGTCCAAGTCCTACATCCTTCTGAAATCTATGAATAGAAACTGGCATTGTCAGCTTAATTTTGATTTAACTTTATCTAGCTTATCACATTTGCATTGACAGTGCATTTCTTAATCTACAAAAGTGACCTAGTAGTAGAGCATCGACCCAATAACCCTAAGGTTGGGGGTTCGATTCCAGCTCTAACCAGTGGTGTTGTATCCTTGGGCAAGACACTTCACCCACCTTGCCTTGTATGAATGTTGTGTGGCTATATAATTCAGTCTGCTTTTTTAGACGTACTGCTGAGATAAAACTTTATTTAGTCATAAATAGATGTATAAAGGTTTTTGGTTTTTTTGTGGCTATTAATCTGTGTGTCATAACTGATGTCCTTAAGTCACTCCTGCATGTAGTAAAAGTATTCGTGTTACATTACATGTATATTCGTATTGCAGTAATCGTGCTTGGTTGGCGTTACAGTCTGTTTATGCAATGTTTTAACTATCACCCTCGCTCCTCCTCTCCCCTCTGTCTCTTGTCCGTTTCTCTCCCATTCTCACCCTTCCTCTCTCTTTCTTCTCTCCTCCTCTCCCCCTTATCTCCTTCTCTACTCACTCTCCCCCTCTTCCTTCTCTCCACCACTCTGCCTTCCTCTCTCCTCCCCTCCCTTTCTACTCCTTCTCTCCTCTTTTCTCCTCCCTCTTCCTTTCCTCTCCCCCCCTCTCTACGCCCACTCTCCCCTCTCTCCTCCTTTTACTCTTCTCTCCCCCCTCTCTTTCTCCCTCCTTTCCTCCCGCTCTCTCCCTTTTCTCTTTGCTTTTACCCCCACTATCCTCCTTTTACTCCTCCCTCTCTCCCTCCCCTCCCCTCTCTCCCTCCTTTCTCTGTCTTCAAAGTGCAACCCGATACAGGTGCGCTAGAGTAAAGCTAAATTTACCATCCCGCCTGGCAACTGCGATCTCCCCAGTACTTAAAATACTGCAGTACTATGAGATGTGAGGTATTGAACTACAGGGGTTAAGTTTGACCCAGACAGGGGTGTGTTACGAGCAGGACACGCCCCTTTGAATGCAGCCAGGAAACTGTGAGAAGACGTAAACAACAAACTAAACATTTGGTACAATTACATGATCAGAAATCAGATAACTGGAATAATCAGATAACTAGAGTAATCAAATAATCCAATAACAGTGGTGGAAAAAAATACAGAAAATGTGTTGTAAAAGTACAGGTACATGGCTATGTACTCAAGTAGAAGTGCAAGCTCCCAGAATTGTAAGAACAAGTAAAAGTATGCATGAAAAAGTGTAAAACTATATTTAGTCATTTCAAAATTTGCATATTCTCTGAGTCTGGCCAGTCAGAGCAGAAGATGCAGCCCTGATGGTTTGTCGGTATGGAGCTCAACAGGGACGGCCCACCCCCCAGGTTCCAGAAGTAAATTTCCCATTAATTTTTCTCACAGACTTTCCTCAAAAAAATTATATTAAAAGTTTGGGGCTAATCAGCTCTGTGGTAACTAATGACCACCATTTGTCTCTGAAACTGTATAAACCGCTAAGTTACTAAAGCATTTTGTCGAATCTTGTGTTTTAAATATGCTTTTTGAACTTAAAACAACGGATCTATGTACGTTTGAGTAATCTAATGATCTCTCCCAGGGCCTATATGAACCCTCCTTATGGTTAGCTGTAAGATTCTGTGCAATCCTCTGCCCACAAGCCTATGTCACCCATGCTCCTACACAACATTTCTCCATAAAAATACAAAAACATGACACAAAACTGTACACAGCAACTTCACAAACCTAATGTGATGTGCAGTAGTTTCATTTGCAGGATGCACGCTGATTGTATTGTGATAGCGCTCTGAAGGGGGTGTGACTTAGCACGGAGAGACTCCGAGTCTTAGAATCAAAAGTGAAAATTATAATACGTTGTTTTCGGTGAACTTAGCATTTTCAAAACAATAAAAGGTAACATGGTGATCTAAATGTGTTATGTTTTAGAAGTTAATACCCCATGAAAGTAAAATACCCCCTCTTTAACGTTTTTTTTACTCTCAGGTGGAACTCTTTACATGACATTTTAGTAATCTGATTACTCCATAAATAAGATCATGATCAGATTTCCGTTGTGTATGTCAGCATAGCCACTGACTGAGAAGCTTAATACATTAGGACATATTCAAAGTAATAGTTCCAAACTCACATTTAGATATTTTTAATCTAGACAGCAGCGACAGAGTGGTTAGCCTTTCTGAGTGAAGTTTGCATGTTCTCCCTGGTCTACAGCAGCAGCCAGGGCTCTGAGAAGGCTCTTTTGGGAGGTGTCTAATTTCAGTGGTGGACAGGTGCCGTCTATCTCCTGGGATCGCACATTAAAATAGAGAGAGCTGAGTCTCTGCTATAGACCCACACATTTTGAACCTTATCTTGACTCCAAGATTGACTCCACAAACTTGTCATATTAATCTTAGGGCTTTAAGTCCTTTCAGCTGACAAAAATCGTGTGAAAAATTATGAAAAAAATACTTTTGTTTATTTACACTGACAGAGAAGACTTTGCCCCAGTTTTTGTTTCATGTGGATAGGCCCAGTAATTACATATATTATATATTATATAGATCAGGGGTGTCCAAGGTCACCTAGACCAAGTTTTGTTGGCCCATGGGCCTCTTGCTGAATTGGCCCAAATAATCATGAGTACTTTTTACTGCAAATTGAAGTAATTCTACAATCTTAACCTCAATAATATTACATTGTGATACAGACATAAAATGAATGTCCCAAGCCTCAGTAAAGGTACAGTGGCTTTGTCAAACCCATATAAAACGCCCAGTCAGATCAACTCACAGTGACATCCACTGGTCTGTGGCCCTCTGCGTCAAATATGATGTAATATGCGGAGGGGAAGGTTTGAACAACCCTGATATAGATATTAATCATAAACCAGGTCAACACATCTGCAGTCTGACACAGCCAACTCCACCTGAGGATACGGACCTGTCTCCAGCTCAAGTTAAACTAGAGGGATAGAATTCTGTCAAATCCAGGTTTAACCCTGGTCCTAGTCCTGGTTTACTCATGGTTTGGTCCTAATTTAGTCCTGGTTTGGTCCTGGTTTAGTCTTGGTTTAGTCCTGGTTTGGTCCTGGTGTAGTCCTGATTTAGTCCAGGTTTAGTGCGGGTTTGGTCCTGGTTTATTCCTGGTTTAGTCCTAGTTTGTTGCTGGTTTGTTGCTGGTTTAGTCCTGGTTTAGTCCTGGTTTAGTCTTGGTTTAGTTCTGGTTTAGTCCTGGTTTCTTGCTAGTTTAATTCTGGATTAGTCCTGGTTTAGTCCTGGTTTAGTCTTGGTTTAGTTCTGGTTTAGTCCTGGTTTCTTGCTAGTTTAATTCTGGATTAGTCCTGGTTTAGTCCTGGTTTAGTCTTGGTTTAGTTCTGGTTTAGTCCTGGTTTCTTGCTAGTTTAATTCTGGATTAGTCCTGGTTTAGTCCTGGTTTAGTCTTGGTTTAGTTCTGGTTTAGTCCTGGTTTCTTGCTAGTTTAATTCTGGATTAGTCCTGGTTTAGTCCTGGTTTGGTCCTGGTTTGGTCCTGGTTTGATGAGAGTTTTGATGTCACATGAACCTTGTACTATCCCACATTTGTAAATACCTGTATTCCCACAGTGTCTAATGCATTTGAACGTGTCTTTGGTGTTGTGTCTCTGTGTCTTGTATTGTCCTGTGTCTGTGTGCTAACTGCTGGGTGCTGGCCCTGCTTGTATTGCAGATGTGAATGAGTGCGCGGGGAGACCCTGTCTAAACTCTTACTCTTGTAAAAATCTGATTGGTGGATATCACTGCGCCTGCTTTCGTGGATGGGTGGGCCAAAACTGTCACATCAGTCAGTATCCAACAGCTCCGAACTCCAAACCCAATCTGTCCACCGGATCTGTGCTGCTAGCTTTAGCGCTTCAGTGCTAGTTATGCTCTTCCACTGGCAAAATGTAGCCCTCATGTGTCTCTCTCTACTTTTTAAAGGGCCCATATTACGCAGTTTTCTGATCTATGTTATAATTTTGTTTCCTTATCACAAATATACCTGGATTTGTGTTTTGTTTCATTCACACATGTTTAACACAAAAACCCTGCATATTTAGGCTGAGTTCTTCTCTCAAACAGAAAACACGCTGTTCCACCTTGTGATGTCATGTGGTAATACAGTAATACAGGACGTGTTCCAATGTGTTTTTAAACTCCATACACCTTCACTAGAATCATCTAGATAATTTCAGCCCTGGAATTGCCAATCTCTACTGAACTAAAGGTAACTGTTAACTGTTGAAAACTTGAAAACTACCACTACATGACATCACAAGGTGGAACAGAGAATTTTGAGCATTGGAGATATAGACAAAGTAATAATAAAGGATTATTCAAGGATGTGTGAATGAAACAAAACACAACTCCAGGTATGTTTTTGAGGAGGTAACAACATTATAACAATTTTATGCAATATGG
Source organism: Periophthalmodon schlosseri (assembly GCA_000787095.1). Lineage (NCBI taxonomy): Eukaryota > Metazoa > Chordata > Actinopteri > Gobiiformes > Gobiidae > Periophthalmodon > Periophthalmodon schlosseri. The sequence continues at coordinate 895 of JACM01026548.1, read as the reverse complement.
GACCTTTAATGACAACTTTACCAGTCAGTTTGTGCTACGATCAGTCAAAAAGGCAGTGACTAGTGACTACCATTCACACAGAATTCACAGAATATTGCGGTACAAAATGTAATCATGTACCGTAACCAGGAAACCAAGCAAGTTTTCAAGCTTTATTCACACATACACCTTCCCTGCATATTCTCAGTAATTTACCCGGGAAATTGTCAGATCAAAAATGCAGGGAATCAGTTCTGGCTCTGTTCACACTTGACCCTGGCAAAATGCAGGTACATTTCTAGGTCAGGCTGCATGTGTGAATAGGGGTTGATTGGGGGGTCCATATTGTGAAGGCAAGCTATTGGTTTTTTTGCTACCATAATTCATATAGTCTAAATATAAAAGGTTTTGACAATACCAGATATAATCCACATGAAAACCTGTATTTGTCAGTGGAACAGAGCTCTCCTTCTTCCTCTTTGTTTTCTACAGTTCTGGCTTAAATCTTGGCTCTCTGGCCTCAGTTCAATCATTTTACAATTCTTCAATTTTTCCCACAAATCTCAGCGACATCTTTTATATCTATTTTGTCTATAATTCCTAAATAATGCATGCTCACTTGTGTATGGTCCAAGCATGAAGCATACATTGATCCTATCTCATCTGCTGCATGTTACAGCTGCAACTACTTCACCATTTGAACCTCATTTATCAAACAGATTTTTAATATTTTTGTTTATTTTCCAGATGTGAACAGTTGCCATGGACAGTGTCAGAATGGAGCCACATGCATGGTGAGAGATACATTATGTAATATTTATATTAAAAACCTAAAATCAAAAACCTTACCCAAATACTAATCAATATTAAGCGAAAGACAGTAAACCTTTATGTGAAAATAAATACTTTGAAATAA
>KN486748.1:40878-67336 GCA_000787095.1 Periophthalmodon schlosseri | reverse complement strand
CGCTGTACCACCAGTGTAAATGTGTACCACTACAGTAATGGCGACTCATTATACTGGTTCCAACAGAGAGATGGAGAGCCTCCTAAAACTCTAATATATCGTACATCTACTCGAGCTTCAGGTGTCTCCAGTCGTTTTTCAGGCAGTGGATCTGGGTCTGATTTCACTCTGACCATCAGTGGTGTTCAGCCTGAAGACTTTGCTGTGTATTACTGTCAGGGTGAATTTGATAATTCCCGTCATGACTGGCTCACACAGTGAAAAAGACTCGTACAAAAATCTCCTCAGACTGAACTGAAACTGACTCACTTCACTGAACTCACACTGCAGACATAGTAAATCTAAAAACAATTTGCTAAATGTATTTGATGTTGTGCAAAATTAACAAGTTGAGACTGACGCAGCACTGCCTAAGGATGGTGTTGACGTGCCACTTGTCTCTGTGTTATTGTAGCTTTGGGCTGTACTTGTCAGTAAACAAAGTCAACAGACATTGGAAACACTGACGTGCTTCATCATCATAGCAACACCGTGCAAAATACGACTTTAACCCCCGGACTGTTTTGATCGGGATGAGCCAAATTTGACATTCTAACTAACAAATTAGTTATTATTATTATTATTATTAGTTATTATTAATTATTTATTATTTAAGAAAATTAGGACATTTTTCCATTAGGATAACATGGGCGCTTTCGCACATCACCATGGCAACATGGTTAAAAATACAACATGGTTTTCATTGAGTTTTTTGATTGGGATGACCAAATGGAATTTTCTATAAAATCTTTTAACATTTCAGAAAACATAATTTCCCTCCATACAAATGTATTTCTTATTCTGTAGGGGGCGCTGTTGTGCTAATTTGTTTCTTTCACAGTGCGTAAGTTTTGGCAAGAAAGCTTTACAACTGATTCAAATGACCAGCCTATGCGCACAGTGGATGGAGCTGCATTACAAATGTCCAATGCCACTGTCTTCTCTGTTTTAGATGCAAAGAACTCATTTTGACAGATCTCCCTCGACCACAAATCTTCAAGGCTAACCACTTTTAGCACATGCTTTGGTTGTTACAGGTTCCTGTAGCAGCCAATGCTGTTTGGGATCAGCTCTGCCAGGGAGGTCTTCCAGTGCTCCATGGAGCAAATGTTTGCTGGATACCCCTGGCTCACATAGGTCAGCAGAGCCAGAGAGGTCAAAGTAAGACTGAGTCAGGTTCAGGCTGACTCAGGTCAGTTATGTTGGGCATGTTTTTACTGCTCATGGTTTACAGTTTTTTTTTCAATTGCTTTGGCGCATTTTCTGGAACTTTTCATAAATCTGGCAAATCTTTTGCACACTTTGCAAAACTATTCACACAAGACACAAAACAATTCAGAATGTTTGAAAAAGTCAACTTTGTGAATAAAATTAACAGCACTTGTGGTTGAAATATAACCACAATCATCACATTTCTAAACTTATCAAATCGCCATCCAAACACAATCAATTAAGGAACAAAAAAACACATTTTTCAAATCTATGCATTGTGTTGTGGTCACAAAGGAGGGGCGAGCCTCCTGCAGCTCTAATTCTAATTAAAGCAACACAATATTTGTCACTCATATGCCACAATCAATAACACAAGAGGGTGAAATGTCTTGCTAAAGGGTACTGTGGCAGTATGCCAGTAGCAAAAACCAAACATAACTAAACATATAATAATCAAATTATCAAAACTGTTGACAGCTTACCCCCTGTGCCATCTGAATCACATTAATGTGTTTAGCAATACTGTCTTGTGACCACAAGATGGAGCTATGAGACTTTTTTTTGTCTTGAGGGATGTAATAATTTCTTTAAGTCTTCATTTTTTATTTTGTGAAACTGGTGAAAATGAGGAATTTCGAAACATATTTTTGAAGTCATTATAATGTAAGTCACTTTCTTTTTTACCCTGGTTTGTATGTGACTCCTCATCCTCCAGTGTCCTCCAGGTCAGGACTCCTCTGACAACCACTGTTTCCAGCTCAACTTATTCTTTCCGACTGAATAATTAATGCAACAAGACACAAGCTGTACAAATAAATGACAACAAACTAATAGGTATTGTAATTGTGAATATATTATAATGCTTTATAAATGTTGGAGAAAAATCTTTATAATTACAGAAAGAAACTGTATGTAAAATATTTGTCTAACAATATTTTTAAAGAAAATAAAGGTGTTGTCATATATTTTATTTGTCAAATTAGAACTATTGTGTAAATTAGACAAGCTTTGGCCCTTGTTTACTGTGTGGTTAATGCTTATGGAATTACCTCGGTGCATGTCACATCTGATGTCGAACAGAATTAGCAAGTACAATTATAAACTTGTCCAAAATGGTCAAACTAGGTTAAAACAAGGTGAGATTTTTTACATAATCTTAAAGGCTGTATCTGATTTTTACTGTCTTCAAAACTTGAAAAACATAACTTTATTTTAAATGATCCACAGTGGCTTAAGTTTTTCCTCACTTACCTTATGCATTCTTAGCATTGTAATTATTCACAGCAAATGGGGTTTTTAAGCACATTTCACAGTTTTAACGTCACGGTAATAGATCTGTACTTGGGTAAAACAAATTTTGCCCAAGTGCACAGAAAAAAAAGAGGCCTCTTTAAGTTTAATTTTTAAAAGAGTGATGTTGCTGGGGAAAAAAAAATAAAAAATCTCCCAGTGTTAAGATGCTTTTTGCACCTATTCACCCCAACAAAAGGGCATTCTGCCAATGCACCGTTGTACCATATGGTGATGATGTAATTCTGGTCCATGTTCAAAGTTTCGGTTGTTTTCTGCCTTAGTCTTTTAAGGCAGAATGGGGTGTGATTGCGTATTCATAGGGAAGCAGATCAGTATGAGACAAGTTGCAGTGGGGAGCAGAAGTAAGGTTCGGCTCATACCAGGGCGGCCCGTTCTGGTGGGAGGGTCCAGTGTGAAAAATGACATACACAAAACACAGAATGAGAAGCAGGTTTGGCGTCCGCAAGCCTCCTTCATCAGGACTGTGCTGCAGCCTTTGAGTTTTTGACTTTTTGTGTTGTTTCTGTTTTTTTTTTAACATTCCACAAGTATCGCAAAGCCAAAATGTGGTCATTTTTATGTCCATGACTCCTTTGCAGCTCCTCTAGCCCCCCTGCCCGGCTGTTAATAACAATCCAATGTGAACTATGATACACTAACACCGGTCACTGCATGTCACCGCGGATCTGGCTTCAAATTTGCAGAGATGTGTCAGAAATTAGCATTGTGAGCAGTTGGTCATTGACGGTTGTCTTTCACTGTGAATATCAACCATGGGGCGACTGCTGCTGCTGCTGCTGGTGAATAAGAGGCAGCTCATCTAATTCTGTCACAAACTCCTCCAAAACCCGGGGCTGTGATGTCAGAGCAGTTACAGTTACTCAGTTACATTTTCTCAGTTACATTTACTTGAATAACTTTTTAAAGAAATTGTACTTTTCAGAGTACTTTTCTAGCAGCAAACTTTTACTCCTACTTAAGTAATTTTGTATTTAGTAAGGCAATGCAAGGTAAGTTTATTTGTACAGTACAAGTGGTACGCAAAGTAATTAAAAAAAGTGCTTTACAGAATAAGAAAGAAACAAATCAAAACATAAATAATTATCATTTAATGAACATTAAAAGAGAAAAGTGCAGAATAAAAACCTTTCAGTCATTGCACAGCTAAAACAAATCAAAACATAAATAATTATCATTTAATGAACATTAAAAGAGAAGAGTGCAGAATAAAAACCTTTCAGTCATATGCACAGCTAAACAGAACCGTTTGGAGCCTGGATTTAAACATTGTCAAAGTAGAGGCCTGTCTCACATCTCCAGGATTGTTCCAGGTTTTAGCTGCAGAAAACTGAAACACTGATTCCCCATGTTTAGTCCTGACTCTGGGCTCCAGCAGGAGGCCGGTCCCTGAAGTCCTCAGAGTGTGAGATGGCTCATATGGCACTAACATAAGAGTACTCTTACTTGAGTAAAAGTTTTGGTTACTCTTCCCACTTTGAGTGAGTCTGCAAGTGACAAAAGCTTTATGTCGACAATATGAAATGATCTGAACTTTTGTGTTTCTTGAACAGCTCTTTTAGATATGATTTAGTTTTTCTCATTTTTATGTCTATCCTTTGAAAATAGCAGGTTTTGTGCATTATTTAATGTTTTGTCCTTTAAATTACATTAACTCCAATAAAGTACAAGATGAGCCTCTTACCGCCGTAACACAAAAATGTATGTCACAAGGGGCTTGAATAAACTGTCCGAGTTACACTGATTATAAAAATAAAAGTCCTTTCTTGTTACAAATAGGACTCCAGCACGTTTCAACCTATGGAGGTCTTCATCAGGGCTTAAAAGATAGTCACAGACAACAGGTGTTCTTATCAAGAGGCATCATGAGAGAGAGTCATGTGAGGCTACAACACAATACAAATTATAACACAGAAATGCACATGATAAAACGAACATATATGAAGTGGACGAATCCATGTCAAAAGTACATGTGCTTCTTAATACTTGGTAACTTTCACAAGGGTCGGACCACAACATGTGACACCATTACATCCAGGCAATATAATGAAACCAAACACCACAGAACAGTAAAAAAACAGAGGCACATAGCTCGGTTTGTATGGATTGTTATGTTATAGGTAAAGTGAAAAATCAAGATCATTACTGAGCCCTGGGTAATGTGTGGCTTTTAAAGTGTCTATCCAGAGCACTTCTCTTTGGGCCAGCTTTCTCACACCGTCATCACCCCTTCTTGTGTCTTCTGAAATGACTTGGATAACCGTTGCTTTCTGTCATTAATGTTTGAATGAGCTGCTTGTGCAAAGTGCTGTGCCATAGGACGGTTTGGGTCTCCAGTTTTGATGCCGTGTTTGTGTTCAGAAAGCTCGTCCTTAAGTCTCCTTTTTGTCATTCCCACATAGAAACAATCACACGGACAGGACAGGATTTATAAATAACGTGGGTGGTGTTACAGATGGCAAAGTGGTGACAGTCTTACTTCAGTAGTACTTTTCCCAAATACGTTTTTACTCTTACTTTAAAGGTCCTATATTACGCAAAATTGACTCTTGTGAGCTTTAAGCCATGTTAGAATGTTATTACCTCATCACATAACACAAACATACCTGGAGTTGTGTTTTGTTTCATTCACACATGTTTGAGTAACTCTTTTCTTTCTGTCTACATCTCAAAAGTTCAAAATGCTCTGTTCCACCTTGTGATGTCATGTAGTGGTAGTTTTCAAGTTAACAGCTCCTTTTAGCTTTAGTTCGGTAAAGATTGGCAATTCCAGGGCTGAAATCATCCAAATGATTCTAGTGAAGGTGTATGGAGTTTAAAAACACAGTGGAGCACTTCCTGTATTACCACATGACATCACAAGGTGAAACAGAGTGTTTTCCATGTGAGAGAGGAACTCTGTCTAAATATGCAGAGTTTGTGTGTTAAAAATGTGTGAATGAAACAAAACACAACTCTGGGTCTGTTTTTGATGAGGAAACGACATTATAACTTAGATTAAAGGGCCCATATTACACTATATTCAATAGTGTAATATGGACCCTTTAATTTCTCAGACCCCTACTTTGTACTTTTATTTGAGTAATATTATTTTGAAGTAACATTACTCTTACTTTAGTACAATGTTTGGCACACACACATCTCTGTCGACTTTAGTGCAGTGGATGAACAGTGGTTAGTCTGTCTCTTGATGCTACAGTGTGGTTAAAAGTGTGTTTTATATTCATTGGGGGTGTACTTAGACAATAAACTGGTTCTTTGGCATCTGCAGGACAATTCTCATGATGTTCAACGAGCCTATGGTGGCCAGTGCCATCAAGTGCGCTGTGGTCTCCAGAGACACAGCGGCTGCATCCTATTCTCTTTCCACGCATGTCGAGAACTTTCAAAAAACATAAAACATGGAAAATGTACTTCCGGAACCAGAGCCGACTCACATTGATATTATTGTGGGGCGATAGGTGATCTGAGGCCGCCTGACAGTTTGTGGCTTGCGTTTTTCTCCTCCTCCTGCCGCAGCCTCCTCCTCCTATTTTACAAATATACTTTCACTATTACAAGGCTTTGTATTTTCTTAATGTTTCATTTCTTTAAATGATTTCTGATTTGAAATTCTTGAAACAGTTGGTAGTTTTCAGATTCTAGGATGTGATGATGTCATAACCCCAGAAGGGGGGGCAAGAGACAATTTTTCCTATTGATGACATTTTATTTTGGCTTTTTGAGTAAATTTGCAAATGTTGAAACTGATCATTTTAATTAGTGACTAGACCCCAGATCTCACTGTTCTTATATTTTAATAATTTTCATTTTAACTGCCCCCATCTGTATTAAATATTAGCCTATAGAATGTTGTGATGTCATCTGAAAGCCAGAAATGCTTTTAAATAACACATAGAAAAATCAAGATATAAATGAAAGTATCAACATATAGCTAACTGTGAAGTGAATTTGAATAATTCACACGTATGGCTCAAATGGCACAGGACACCAATTAACATGACTTCTGAAATTCTCAGTACTGCCAATAGATGGCAGTGTTTCCCAGGCTTTAGGTAACAACCTTCCCGCACTGAATGGGTTGTGATAAAAAATATATAAATAATAATAATCAAAAGAAATATCACATATAACTGGGCTTTGATCAAATTTAGTTCTGTCTGTTTTTACTATTTTTGCAATTTTGGAGTGTAAAAACAAAAAGTTGGCTTATAGAGGGGGTATTTTATTTCTATGGAGTATAAACTGCTAACACTTAACATAATGTTTATATCACCATGTTACCTTTTATTGTTTTGAAAATGCTATATTCACAGAAAACAACATATTTAAATATATACATTTCCGCATATGTTTCCAAGTCCCCCCTCCCTTTGCTCTCGGTGCTAAGTCACTCCCCTTTGCATTGCACAGAATCTCACAGCTAACCCTAAGGACTGTTCGAATAGAGATCACCAAAATACTTAAACATCTAAAACAACATTTAAAACATCTTCAGACATGATGAGGGAAACGTTATAACATGGGAGAAAGCTAAAAAGAAATCACATATAATCATAATACCCCCTCTTTAAAATGTGAAAAGACAAATCAGTGGTGAATTTGTTGTTTTAGTAAATTGATGGAAACCTGGTATTGTGGTAGAACGCGCACACTGCAGTAGATGAGGTTTAGAAGCAAAAATGATGTAAGATTCAATAAATAAAATAAACTTCTGCGTATTTATTGTATACATTTTGTCATAAACCTTCAAATCACTTCCTGAACACACTGTGATGTAAAGAGGGGGTATTATACAAAACTGACTTTTTGGAGATTTCGACGATGTTATAATAGTGTCCCCTCATCAAATACATCCCTGAAGAGGTTTTATATGTCATTCATGCATGTTTGAGTCACCCATGGTCTTGCACGACATTTCTGCATAAATATACAAAAACATGATACAAACTGTACACTACAACTTCACAAACCTGACGCGATGTGCGGTAGTTTCATTAGTGAAATACATGTCAATTGTGTTAGGTTAGCGCTCTGAAGGGGGAGTGACTTGCATGGGGAGCAAGTAGAGCGGGGACTCCGACCATCAAAAACGAAAGACAAACTCATTAAACGTGTTAATACATTGTTTTCAGCGAATATTGCATTTTCAAAACAATAAAATGTAACATGGTGATGTAAATATGTGTAACAGTTAATACCCCACAGAAGTAAAATACCCCCTCTTTAATGGTGAGTCACATGATGAAAGGGCCTTAACAAGGTTTAGGAGGCATTTGCAAGGAAGTGTTGCTGTATAACACTGGATCCCGCCCCTTTAATGACTTAATCATGAGATTCTCTTTACATACAAGTTAAAATATTACCATTACAGTTGCTTTCAAATAAGCCTGCAGTATATCACAGCTCTGTTTTATAATTTCAGTGAAGTGAATAGTGTTAAAGCTGTGTTAAGGTCAAGGTAGACATTATTGTCCCTGTACGTCCACTGCATTTGACCCATCATCTGTAAAGAGGAGGGGAGCCACAGCGCAGTGCCCCGCGACACATCTCCAGATCTTGTGCCAGTCGTGGTCAGGACTATCTTAGCTGGAGGATTTTGTCCTATTTTTACATGCTTTAGGTTGGATGGGAGAAACCAGAGGAAACCCACCCAGACCCAGGGAGAACATGCAAACTCTGCATAGAAAGATCCAGAAAAAACAATTAATGGTCATGTGACTTTATTTGCTACAAAAAGATATAGTGGAATTTCAGAATTTCTATCTAATTATTAATTTCATTGTAAATATTCATTCAGACTTCGTAGACTTCTGCTTGTCTTTGTGGAAATCGTATTGTTTGGAATGTACCTCAGTATGGCATTAAACTTGGCTATTTCAATTTCATGACAACTGTTTGATTTGCGCTAAAATACCTTGAAAAACATGCATTCTAACTGTGAGTAGATCTGACCTGTAACTTGGACAGGTGTCGTCACCCACTTGTCTCCATGGAGATACATAGATAGAAGCTTATTGCTACACTCTGAAACATCACAGGTAAAACATCTCCATGGAGACGAGCAGGTGGCAGACCCTGTTTCTTCAGCTTTGCTCTGTTTTCACGTGAAGTAGATCTAAGTGCCATGAGAAAAAAGATACAAAAGCTTGTTGTTTGGCTTCATTCTTCTGAGTCAAAACGCTCATACTTACAAGTGTAGTTTTTAATCAAGAAAGGGAAAGTACGCACCTCCTCATTTAGACATTACTTTTCCAGTTATTGTGTTGAAACTGGCTCAAAGAATTCAGATGTGCATCGTTTTTGATTGATTACATGACTAACTAAACACAGAAAGTAGTGAAGAAACAGACGGAGTGAAGCTTGATTGATGACTCAACAGTAGCCTATACCTGGAACTACTGCCCGAGTTTGGATTTTTATTCTCAAACCTTGAGGCTTTCCGGCTGCTTTTTCTCCTACTCTCTCTGTGTCTCAGCGGGAGCTCAAACGCACTACTTTATCGTCCTTTTGTTCCTTGCCGTTTTCTGCAAATATCAAGAACCAAGAATATCAAGGTTTTGAATAGCGTAGCACCTACTTGGCTCACATGGGGCTAGTCTGCTGGTGGAAGTTACACCCGGAGCATGAAACAATCACACGGGTTGCTATAGTAACGGGTCTCTTCCATGGTGGGCTGTGTGGTGTATAGCCTCCAACAAAACAAGCAATGAAGTTTGATTATTTTTGACTTTTTCATATTTTCAGGCTAACATTTTGCACTTACCTTAACATCTCTGTAAGCCCCTGTGATGGTTGAACTTGTATTTTTGGGGTGTTTGAAGCGTCTGTCGTCTCTGTCTGCAGTCTCCGTGGGGAAAAACAGCCTTGCAATATGGCCGACACGACCCAAAGAGAGTTCTCCCAAGAAACGCTGGCTCTTTTTTTAAATTTTTGTCAACATTATATGATATAGACACACATATTGATTACACTGGCTTAGTTCAATTGAAAAAAAACGCTTTTGAGTCTGTTCTCTGACAGTGTATCCACATAAGGGAGCTACTATAGCCTGTATAAAGAAGTGGACTAAGTGATAGCCATAGCGTTTGGCTCCAGTCAAATGAGGCTAATTGAGGCTAAGTTACAGGGCGAATTTGGAGCCAAGTTCCATATTTGGAATTCCAGCCACGAATATCATCAACCAAAGAGCCAAACTGGAGCGAGGCTGTTGAAGGTACGCCCCTTCCATCATCAACCAAAGAGCCAAACTGGAGCGAGGCTGTTGAAGGTAACGCCCCTTCCCGCCCGCACCGATGGTTTAGCAGGGAGCGGGCGCTTAGCAACGCTGTCAATCAAACCTGTTGCTAACGCTAGCAGGAGCGACCTCGGGGAAGGCGCCTGATTTGTCTGTTATTAATGTTCATATCTTGAGTTGCGGGAACAATAGCGAAATAAAAACACCAGGATCATGTAGAGCGGGTTAATACGAACATTTTAAGACCAAAATGACGAGTCTGACAGCAGCAGTTACAGAGAGAGGGGATATAGTTTTCTAATGTAAACTGAATTGGAGCCAGAGTCGATGGAGCTGGAAGAGCGCCCACGATCACTTCCTATTTGGAACGTGGCGACTAGCGGGTTAGCTATGTCCATTTGTATATACAGTCAGTGGGAGCTACAGGGGGAGCTCTATTGCTAAATGCTACTTCTGCTTTAAATAAATTAGCTTAATGGCTACAAAGTTAAGAGATCAGTTTGGGGAGGAGCAGGTGCCATGTTATATCACAGAGTGCAAAAGCTTCTCAACTAATTTTAATCCCAGTGGCAGACTGACAGATGTTGACCCCACAAATCTGAATTATGTGTTAAAATGTATAACCCGTCTGTGCAGTAGAGCAAAGATTGTCGATTTGTTAATTGAAAAATGCAAGCAGCATAATCGAGACATATAATAAAGAGTTTGAGTGAATGTTAAAGGGCCTCTATTACGCAATTTTCTGATTTATGTTATAATGTTTTTTCCTCATCAAAAACATACATGGAGTGTCGTTTTGTTTCATTCACGCATGTTTAACACACAAACCCTGCATATTTAGGTTCTGTTCCACCTTGTGATGTCATGTGGTAATACAGGAAGTGCTCCACTGTGTTTTTAAACTCCATACACCTTCACTAGAATCAGTTTTTAAGAATAATTTAAGCAAAGTACTGTCTATCTCCACTGAACTAAAGGTAAAAGTTAGCTGTTAACTTGAAAACTACCACTACATGACATCACAAGGTGGAACAGAGCATTTTGAGCTTTGGAGATTTAGACAGACTAATAATAAAGGGTTACTCAAACATGTGTGAATGAAACAAACATTATAACATGCTTTCAAGCTCATAAAAACCAATTTGTGTAATATAGGACCTTTAAATGGCACAGTGGGGCAGCAGTGGCTCTAGTAGCCGTTGTGTCCTTAGGCAAAACACTTCATCGGCCAAGTGTGGTGTGTGCGTGAGTGATTGGTGGTGGTTAGAGGGGCCGATGGCGCAGAGTGGCAGCCTTGCTAGAATAGTAGATTACCATCAGTGAGTATGAAGTCAGTGAATACTGTGAATGTTGTCTGTAAAAGAGGTGTATAAGACTAGTGCATTATTAAACTCAAAGAAGTACAGTTAAGAACATTTACATTAAACTATGAACTGTTCACACCCACATCTATATGTATAAAACATGTTATACTTTTCTATAATCCACCAAAAAATATTCATTTATCCAAAGTAGAGTATATACAGAACATTTCCATTAAAACAAGGACGTATTCATAATAACAGTTTAGTGTGGAACATGGGCCGTTATGTCAGACAGCCTTTTTAAATCTTTTTTGTAATTCTTCAACTTTGTTCAGAGAGCGAGAACAAAAGTTTGAGAAGTTTGCTTTTGTGTGTTGTCTCATATTAGGGGTGGTGTGATTAACAGATATTGGCTCTTGTTTTTGAGGAGTGCTCCTCTCCTCTGGCTAAAAAATAAATGCTTTATTATGATGAAGACGATGGGATTGAAATGTGCCCAAATGCCTCTGCGACTGCACTCAATGGTGTCATTTTCCTCTCCTCATCAATTCAAGCCATCTGTTGCTCATTTCATATCTGTCCATTCCCGCTTGGCCCTAGAACCCCGCATATTTTAAAGCTTCAGGGAAGTGTTGGAAATATTCATTTATCCATTTCAAATGTGCTTCGAAGCAATCAGACAGAAGAAATGGCTAAATCAAGCCGCAAGTTTCGGGTAAGTAATGCAAGAAAGTTATGTCTCCAAAACAATGCCAGGGACAATTGGCACATTGTTGCATCAGATGCAGAAGAATCCAACGGAATTACATTAAAAATCTATAAAGCCAAATGACAAAAACAAAACTTTGCTGTTATAATTTTATCGTTGTGAAGCTAACAGTTTTGCAACACGTATAAAATGTTTATTTCCTCTTTGTGGAAATGGTCATGAAACTCTAAGATGAGGGCGTGTGGGAGGTAACCAGACAAACCTGCTGCTAAATCTATACAAGTATTCTCTTCTGAAGCATTATAGATGAGCTGCTTCAATTAAAATAGTTTAGCAGGTCTTTGTCTCATCAGCTCCCAGCTTCTTGGTATGAAGAGAATGTGACTGACAAGAAAACGGGTAGAACAACAAGGCATAGGAGACCCAACACTGCAGAGCTGAGAGAAATATTGATCTGCTGAGCCTGATAGAACACAATAAAATAAACCGTGACTGAGGCGGACAGGTGAGACGCGGCATCAAAGACCCGAGTGACAGCTCCTCCACAATCATGGTCCTGTGTTAAATGTGTTTGCGTGTCAAAGTTTGATCAGTTTAAAACATTAAAAACAAAATACATGTACATCAGGGCTGCAATGATTAATCAACTAATGGTGATTATAGAAATTAATCCTAGTTGTATTTTGATCATTGTAATCGTAAGAGACAAAGAGACAAAGAGACGCAAGAAAGATGCATCAAAAAGAATAAACTATTTCTGATTTTCATACACTTCATGCGTAAATATCCTCATGTTTAGAAGCCTTCAGTCTCCATATTTCAGCGTTTATTTGATTAAAGCGCTCACACTGTTTTAAAAAGATACTACAGTCACAACTGAACACTGGCTGCTGGGGTTTAGGTAATAAGGATTCAGATCAAAGAGTCATTTTAGGTTTAAACCAACTGGATTTCAGCATTGAAACTGGCAACACAAATGAGACTCACGTGAGGCTCATTCTGCTTTCTGATTGGATAATCATCTTAAGAACCAAATGACAACATCAACAACTTGTCCATCACGTCCAATGTTTTTGTAATTAAGATTAAAATCAGAATTACAACTGTTATCATTAAAACAATATTTGGCTTGACTTACTATGTATCTGGGGACACAGACAGGTCAAGTTTATGAAATTTAAAATCCAAATCTTACATACAGTTGCTTTAAAAGTAAGTTAAAATTGCAAAATCGAATAATTCCAAATCACATTTATAATGCAAACAAACATGTGACTAGTGGACTACTAAAAGAACGGCCCTGATACATTGACAGATTTCTGAAAACAGTTGGAGGGCTCAATTTTTGACTTAACTTCCTAAGTGCTCTGTTGTACGACCCCATCATGGAGCTCATTGTTTTCATGTCAGCTGTAATAAATATGGGTTGCCAGCTGTGCAGTTGTTGCCTTTTAAATGAGACACATAAGGTGAACGGGAGATTTATTTCTGACTGTTGTGGTTGCTACAGTTTGGCACAGCTGCTCCCATAAAATGTTTTGATACCTCCCAATAAGAGTTCAGTGTTTTACTGTGATTAAATCCCCCAGGCCGCTTTGCAGTTAAACTCCTCGCTCGCTTCTATCTCTCCTCCCATACCGTTACCGCTTCCGTCGTTTTTATTCACTCCGACTCTCCTCCAGTGACCTACACGCAGACGAGAACAGGTTCACCGAGTTCAGCATACGTCCGAACACCGGCACGCAACAGTCTAAACAGAAGTCAGACCACATAAATGTTATCACTTTTCATGTCAATTAGCATCTCCGTATGATTGAATTTGTTCATTGCTTCGGCCAAGGACGGGCAGCTACGTGACGTGCCTCCCTGATGGGCTGTTGGATCCAAAATACACACTTCTCCAGTGCTTTATGAAGATGTGAGTCTGAATTATGGAGAATCTCCCCTTTTTCAGATGGCTGTGATTGACAGGTGGATTAGCCAATCAGGGACATGCATGGTGTCAAAACAAATATGGCTGCTTCCAGGGAAAAAAATATCACAGGGGAACGAGAACAGCCGACCCTACAGATCAAACCCACACAACTGACTCACACAACTGACCTCACACAACCGAACCCACAAACCGAACCCACACAACCGAGCCCACACAACCAAACCCACACAACTGACCCCACACAACCAAACACACATAACCAAACCCATACAATCAAACACACACAACCGACCTCACAAACTGAACCTACACAACCGCCCCACAAACCAAACCCACAAACCGACCCGTACAACTAACACACAACCAAACCCTCACAACCGCCCCCACAAACTGAACCCACACAGCTGACCCACACAACCAAACACATGTAATCAAATGCACACAAACAAACCCACACTACCGAGTCCACACATCCAAACCCACACAACCAAACCCCATTCTGCAGAATCAGTGAGTGAAGCACTAAACTTTTAAAGGGCCCATATTATGTTATTTTTCCTCATCACAAACAGACCTGGAGTTGTGTTTTGTTTCATTCACACATGTTTAACACACAAACCTGATTTCAGCCCTCAAATTTCCTATCTCTAATAAACAAAAGGTAAAAGTTAGCTGTTAACTTGAAAACTACCGCTTCATGACATCATAAGGTGGAAAAGAACATTTTGAGTTTTGGAGATGTAGACAGCCTAATAATCCACGACTACTCAAACACGTGTGAATGAAACAAAACACAACTCTGGGTATGTTTTTGAGGAGGTAACAACATTCTGACATGGCTTAAAGCTCACCAGGGGCAATTTTGCATAATATAGGACCTCTAATCTGAGGTGAGAGGAATTTAATTGTATTCAAAATGATGGGTGACCAATGACCTCCTTCATTTTAAATGCGTCACTGACAAAAACAAATCTGAGCCATCATGTTTGGCTCTGGCTCGATATCTCTCTCTATATAAATAATACAGAGAGATATCAGTCTGGATTTACCAGGTGAGACTTGGCTGGGGTAGGATTTAATGGAATTTTGGTACAGTAGTTAGTCTAAAGGTTGCATTACTTTTTGAGAAGAAAAACTATTGTGATGGACATATCTAAACATATCTATGGTAAAAGATCGTTATATATAGTACAGTAAAAAAGTAGCAGCTGTGGTTGTCAGAATTTTACAGTAATAAATACAGGAGTCCTGAATACAACATTGCAGTGGAGCAGCAGAGGATTATTTCACACTCATTATATGGCAAATGTGAAGTCATTATCCTATTTTATTTTTTTAAATAAATGTTACTAATGAACGGAATTTCGGCTCTTTTAGGGGATCCGAATCGTTCCAAAGACTGGCTCTTTTACTATTTACTATATGACAGAAGCCAATGTGAGAACTTATTTGACCTACAATTTAATCAAAGAGAGAAATGACCAAGGTGATGATGTGTTTAAAATGGTTCAAACTATGAGTGGGAGTGTGTTTACTCTTTGGAATGACGAAAATCTAAATAAAACATTGCTCTAATTAAAAACTGTTATTATGATGTCAAATATGTTTTTTGTGCACAAAGCTCTGTCGTGTCGCCTGCTCTGTTGCTGTGCTGATTCTTGTGGTAGTTCAGCGTTAATCAGTGTAAAAATATTTAAAAAGTAGAGAGAAAAAAATTAGTTTTTTATTCAAAAATGAGATCCGATTCCAACCGTTCACTTGATCATGAACATAACATCACTAAATGTTACTAACCTAGAAAGTAGTAAATATGAAGAAAAAAAATACTGAATGTGATGGTCTGTTCAAACTTTTGACTGGGTATTTTTCAACTCTACATTTTATAGTGTAGCGTTGGGTCCAAAAACACAAAATCCTGAGCCAGGCTGTTGAAGGTAACGGCCCTTCCTGTCCACACCGCTGGTTTAGCAACGAGCAGGCGCTTAGCAACGCTGTCAATCTAACCTGATACATATAGTGGTAGTTAGCAGTACTTCTATTAGTACTTTCAGTAGTAGTTACAGTAGTACTTATACCAATACTTATAGTGATACTTATGGTATTACGTACAGTGGTAGTTAGTGGTACATGTATTGGTTCTCATAGTGGGACTTATAGTGAGGGTTAGAGTGATACTTACAGGGGTAAATTGTGGTACTTGTTATTGTACTTACACTGACAGTTATTGGTACATGCTAAGGTGGTGGCGATAGCAAATTGAAAGGTTTAACAGGAGGGTAGATAGTTTTTGCGATTAAACAATGTTATTATCCCATACAAATTGCTGTGTTAATTAAAAATGGAAGTCTTAAATAAAGGACATTCCAAAACACTGAAGTGACACATTAATATCTTTATTAACACCACAATTGTCACACGCTTCTAATATACAATCACATACAGAATTAGGAAATATAGAAAATACAAATTTTCTGAAAAAACAAAACAAAAACGTAACATTAATACGTACTAGTCAGTATCATTACTTACCACTAGAGTCACCACTAAGTACCACTGGACGTCCCAATAATTATTGTGATAATAAACAGTGAGTTACCACTAAATACCACTGGAATAACAGTAATTAATGTGATAATTAACAGCGATAGTGGGCCTTATTTTAAAGTGACACATAATAGCGGAGTTACCAGCAAGTACCAGTGGAAGTACCAGTAATTACCACTGAGTACAATAGAACAAGTCTGATTAAGATATCTTATCGATTGCCTTTGTAATTTTTTTTTTTTTATTCTAATGAGACTTTCTGGGCACCCTGTATATATGTATGTAGATGTATGTAGATGTAGTAGGATTAACTTTGTGGAGCAACCAGCGGGTGGCAGTGGAGCAAAAACTAAAGGTTTCCCAGCAGTCGTTGGTCTTCCTCTGACTTGCTCACTTCCATCTGCTGTGTTGCCTGCCCTGTCCTTCATGATTCTAGGTAAGACAGTTCATTTAGAAAATTCAATTCTAAAATTTAGGTGAACTAATGTAAGCTCTGCTCTGTAGCCCTCATGTCCCTCTGCTGTGGGCAATGACCCGCTCCCCTGTCTGCGGTGATCGGCCCGTGGGCGTCATGGCCTGGCCACGCTGATGTCACTGACTGAACATGGCTGCAAGTTTTGAAGTGGTATGTTTAAATTGTTAGCAAGAGAATGAAATACTTCAACCAGCTATAAATTAATGTCACTTATTTCTCAGGTTATGGGGTTTCAATCAGCTACACTCTGCTTTGCATCCTGCTGTTTTGCCTTCACCTTTTTGTTCCTTCTTGCCCGAATGTCAGACTGAGCTTTAAAATGTTAATCTTGTAATGGAATGGCTGGCCAGTAATTGTAACCTGTGAACATAAAGAACCAAACTGTGAATGAAATTATATTGGTCCTTAGTGAATGCAATTATAACAATCAGAAGTTCAAACTTTTATAGTTTTATACATTTTAAAATAAATGCCACTATTGAAACCAGAACTCGCTTGCCTCCATCAGTGAGACTAACTAAACTAAAGCATGAGGCAGATATTAAAGTTTATAATAAAGATATCAATGTGTCACTTCAATGTTTTGGCTTGTCCTTTTTGTATCTAGACATTATTTAAGACTTACATTTTTAGTTAAGACATATAAGCAATTCGTATGGGATAATAACATTGTTTTATCAAAAAAAACGATATACCCAACTGTTAAACCTTTCAATTTGCTGTCGTCACCACCTTAGCATGTACTGTACCAATAACTGTCAGTATAAGTACAATAACAAGTACCACAAAAACCTGTAAGTATCACTCTAACCCTCACAATAAGTCCCACTATAAGAACCAATACATGAAAGTACCACTGTAAGTATCTACTAACTTCACCCTTAACTATTGTTAAGTAATGGACCTTATTCAAAAGTACTTCCAAAAAAACAAAAACAAAAAAAAACCATGAATGTGATGGTCTGTCCAAACAACTTCACCCTTAACTATTGTTAAGTAACGGGCCTTATTCAAAAGTACTTCAAAAAAACAAAAAAAAAAACAAAAAAACATGAATGTGATGGTCTGTCCAAATTTTTGACTGAGTACGTTTCAACTTTACATTTTATAGTGTAGAGTTGGGTCCAAAAACACACTCTTGTGGCTTAAAGTCCTATCAGTTTCCACTTTTTGATGATGCATTGAGAAAATATTTCCCTTTTATTTATTAATGTGGCCAAAGAGGAAGTTTTTCTTGGTCCTCCATCTAGGTCATGATTGATTTGAAAATTTTGGTCTTAAAATTGCAACATTTTTGGGCCTATTGAATTGAAAAAAACACTGAGTTTTACATTTTTAACTTTTTAACTATAAAAAGCGGTTCTCTCTGCAGATAGAGTGGTTAACAACATGAAAATACGCCGCCATATTTGCACCACCTACTACAGTTTTCTTTCAAATTATCAGTGTACAGCACAATGCAAACTTTGTAAGCAGGTTTGAAGGCATATGGTAATAACATTAAAAAGTCTTTATGACAATTAGTGTAGTGCAGGATTTTTAAACTATTACAGCTCAACATTGCTATTCTATTGTATTAATAAAATATGGAAAACAAGGACTCCACCTGCTGGCATCCTGAGGAGTGAAGCCAATTCCATAAGAGTAAATAACAAATCCTTAGGGGGTATTATGCAAAATCAACTTTTTGGAGCCTTCTATCATGTTATATCATTGTTCCCACATTAAAAAACATGTCCGAAGTGATTTCCTGAATCATTCGGGCAAGTTTGAGTGATTTCGTGGTGCTCTTGCTAGGTGTACGACAACATGTCACTTGTCTAAGGCTCAGTCCAAAAGCCCATGTAACTAGAAAGTTCTCTGCAGCACTCCCCATGCACCCACCACACGACCCCTTCCTCCTCTGCCCACCTTTCAAACAACAGTGAACGGGAGAGAGACACAGCGTCAAAAACAAAACTGAAAGGAATTAATCTTTTTAATATGTTGCTTTTGGCGAATAAAGCATTTTCAAACCAACGAAAGGTAAAATGGGGATGTGGCAAGCTACCTGTGGCAAGCCTCTGAGTGTCAATTGCAAGGATGTTACAGCTGTGTAACCACTTTTATTGGACATTCTTGACAAACTTTTGACAGTGCAGTGACTTCATTAGGAAACAGTGTGCTTTGCTCTGTGTGTAACAAATACCACTGTAGCAGAGTAGAACCACAGACTGTATAAAGAAGTGGATTAAGTGAGTGTGACGTCACCTACAGCGTTCAGCTCCAGTCAAATGAAGCTCATCGAGGCAGTTCCATATTTGAAATTCTGCGAGTATCATAACAGCCAAAAGAGCCAATCCGGAGCAAGGCTTCCCATCCGCACCTCTGGTTTAGCTGGAGCTGGACCTCAAGTAAAGAAAGAATTTGTCTCTTATTAATGTTCATATCTTGATTTACGGACACAATAGAGAAATAAAAAACACCAGGATCATGTAGAGCGGGTTGATACGAGCCTGAAAGCAGCAGGGACGGAGAGAGGGGCGACGGTAAAGTAAATTGGAGCCAGAGTTAATGGAGCCGGAAGCGCGCCCATGCTCACTTCCTACTTGGAACGTGGCGGCTAGCAGGTTAGCTCTGTCTATTTATATATAAATTGATAGACAGCGAACATCAGCTAGTGACCGCCGTGACTCTAATTATGTAGGACTCTTTGGTAACTGCTTTTTTTACATGATGGTTCCAAACTGCGTTGTCGATATTGTACTGAGACTGTAAACCACTGTAGCATGATTCAAAATGAAGTTTGTCCTCCATCATCACCAATTACTTTGCCAATTTACTGCTGGTTTAGGAAGTACCTGTCACAACCTGCATCAGTATACAGCTAAATCCATTTAACCCACATTTGTCAGTGAGTGTGAGTGATTGTTAACCAAATGGCCTAATTGTTTAATTAGGTTGGGGCCGGGGAGCAGTGACAGCTGTAGTGTGATTCATGTGTGTTTGGTTTCCAGCCGCAGTAATGGCTGGCTGGCAGGAGGGGGGCGCTCCGGGTGATGCGGCCTTTGGCAGGGGAGCTGGCATCTGTCACCCATGTCAGCATAATGGGAGTGAGAAAGGCAGACCACGAGGCTGCCAGCTAACCCATAGCCCTCCATTTTCACAGTGGTTGACTTAAATAAACCTGGAATTTTACGCTTGGGCTTGTCCAGTAGAAATGCTTCCACTATTCTCTATCTTGCTTCTATGGTGAAAATTGACTAATAATGTTTAAACTCTTCTTTCATTATGCTAAAGGCAGAGTACTGAATTTCTTAAAAAAACAGAACTAGTTAATTTGCAGTGGTTCAAACTTATACCTGATTTACCTAATTTCATTATGCGCATCCTATATTTCTATTTTATTTTTTGTCACCATGATTAGTTTACAAGCATTTTTCACACCTTTCAGACTCATTATTAGTTGCAGAAAACACACAAACGTCTTATTTTTACTTCAAAAGCTACTAATATAACAGATCCATAGGTCAAGACAAATTTTGCTCAAATAATGAAAAAAAAACCTTGTAGTCCAAATACAGTCCAGCATTATTTCACAAATCAAAATTGGTCTGTTGCACTGTTTTTAAACCTACCCAAAATTATTTTCAAAACCAATTTGTGCCTGGTCAAGATCCAGTATGGAATTGAGACCGTATTTGTTTGCTCCCTGACACCAAGACATATTCTGTCCAGGAAAAAATAGCACACAGGCGCTTCCCAACACACTCCTTTTCAGACTAAAGCCAACAGCTGATTTCATGATGGTGGCACCAGTCTCCTCTCAATTTTGCATTTCAATCTAGCAGTTATTTTAAAGAGGGTGTATTTTACCTCTATGGGGTTTTAACAGCTAACACATAACATATTTAGATCACCATGTTACCTATTGTTTTGGAAAAGCTATATTCGCCGAAAACAACGTATTAACATGTTTAATAAGTTTCAGTTTCGTTTTTGCTGCTCTCAGTCTCCTCTCCCTTTGCTCCCCGCATTAAGTCACCCCCCCTTCAGAGCACTATCACAACAGAATCAGCGTGCATCCCGCTAATGAAACTACAGGTCTGTCAAGTTGCCGTGTACAATTTTGTATCATGTTTTGTATATTTATGGAGAATTGTCTTGGGGGAGCACGGATGAGGTAGACTTATGGGCTGATCATTGGACAGAATCGTACTGCTAACCGTGAGGAGGATTCAAACATGGATGACATATAAAACCTCTTCAGGCATTATATAACATTATAACATGGTAGTAAGCTCCCAAAAATTGATTTTGCATAATACCGCCTCTTTAAGTCTTGCTGCGCCGACGAGCCTTTTATTGATGTACACTTCATCAGTGGTTACCGTACTTTTTCTGTGACTTCTAACATTAACAGATGCAGTGTTTTTTATTAGTTTATTGAAATGTTTTCATTAATGTTTGAGAAAATTATTCAAAAATGTTAATACATTGCACATACAAATGATTTACATTAAAACATTCCAATAAATAAATAAATAAATAAATAATCCTAATAGAATAAATCTATAATACTGTCCATGCACACATTCCCCTATCCACATATAACCCCCGTCACGCAATAATATTTGGCCAGAAAGCTAAATAACATTTCATTTAATGTGATAGAAAAATAAATGAATAAAAAAATCTACAATCGCATGTTATAACAACGGCACATTATAGGCCATCAAACTGCTGAACTAGCTGCAGAAGAAGTACTTTTTTCAGATATAATAAAGCATGCATGAGTTGAGTTTTTACAGTTGACATCATTGGCCCTTTGCTGTCCAGCGCGGCTCTCCCCAGGCACTCGCTCACTTCTGTTCTGCTGTACTTAGTCTCTCGCAGCTCGCCATTCAAAGGTCACAGTACAACAGGCACATTTTTAATAG
Organism: Periophthalmodon schlosseri; assembly: GCA_000787095.1. Classification (NCBI taxonomy): domain Eukaryota; kingdom Metazoa; phylum Chordata; class Actinopteri; order Gobiiformes; family Gobiidae; genus Periophthalmodon; species Periophthalmodon schlosseri. The sequence continues at coordinate 45,650 of KN486748.1, read as the reverse complement.
CCTGATGATTTCTATGACTCTTTGAGTTTAACGGTAATGGTTTTTAACCATTGGTCTTGAACTAAGACTCCATCCACAAATGTACTGCACTCATTGCTGTACCATTCCAGATATCTACATTATGTGTTTACTTATTTACTGCTAGTGTAGTAGGGTGGACTTTGTGGAGTAACCAGCAGGTGGCAATTGAGCAAAAACTATAAAGGTTTCCCAGCGGTCTTCTTGTTTTCTCTCTCTTGCACACTTCCACCTGCTTCCACTTCCACTTCTTGATGCTCGGTAAGACAACTGATTAAACAATCAAACAATTAAGACCATCTACATTTAAATAGTCTTATATAAGTTACTTGTTTTAAATTTAGTCCAGAGCCCTCTACTGGAGCAATGGCCCGCTCCCTGTCTGTGGTGACACGACCTGGCCGAGCTCATGTCACTCTCTGAACATGGCTGCGAGCTTTGAAGTGGTATGTTTAAATCGTTAGCATGAGAATTAAATACTTTAACCAGCTACAGACTAATGTGACTTATTTCTCAGGTTATAGGGTTTGACTCAGCCACACCCTGCAGTGCATCCTGCTGTTTTGCCTTCACTTTTTTGTTCCTTTCTGTCCTAATGTGATACTGAATGAGTGTAACTGAATAGCTGGAAAGTAATTGTAGCCTGTGAACTTAAAGAACCAACCTGTTTAAGTGAATGAAAGTATATTGGTCCTTTTATAGGCAATGAAAGTATAACAATCAGAACTTCTAACTTAAGCTTTATGTCGACAAATTTCTGGACGGGCCTGCCTGTGTGCCATATGCTTTAGTTAAGTTGTTTAGTTTATTTGTTTTCCGGGTTAAACCCGGTGGCGTTGCTGGTTTTTCATAGATTTAGTTATATTTACTTTGTCACCCACTCGTAATACCACACTAGCAAATATGTTGTATTTCTTTAGGCTGCAGAAGGCATGTCTGTGCACCCACACTTTAAAACTTTGGTGTTTTGGATAGAAAACTAAAACTTGTACCTGTTTTGCATAAAATATAAGTACTAAAACTATGAACTATAGTGGGTAGGGTGGTGGCTGAGCAGTGGGATAGTTTTAACCCATCTATTTTGTATCTCACTGCTTTTTGCTTTTCATTTTGTTTTGTTCCTTTCTCTTTTGTAATATGAAATGACAGAATAAATATTTGAATTATATTTAAAGATGTGTATTTTAAAAGATGCTAAAAGTAAGTTTGACCATTTATACTACGTATATATCACTTAAAGATGAAGTGACATATTGCGTAACCTAATCCAGTCCCAGTTATACACTTGTCACATGTCAGTGGCCATAATGGCAGAGCTGATGTAATCCAGTCCAAGAATGTTGTTCGACTGGTTGTTGATGCTTCTGGCTATAGGTACTGTCATAGTTACTGTACCTGTCCTGTTGCCACACATCTAATCACCTGATTTTCATTCTAGAGAAGAACAAAGGTTTCAAACTTAAAGATGTAGTGTGTAACTTTTCGTAAACTTGCTCACAGATGCCCAGTCGTAAGTCAGCAGCGGGCAGGTGCTCCAGAAGGCTCAATGTATCATTGGCAGCTCAGATCACATTTTAACAGAGATTCTCCCTGATGCCCTCTGGGAGGCGCTATCTTGCCCCCAGTATGAAGACAAACCTTTATTCCCTCTGCCATTTGGCTCCTAAAAACACAGGTGTAATAAGGCATAGCCAAGTGTTGTTTTTATTTTGTTTTAAAGTGGTTGTTGTTCTGTATCTAGTCTTGCACTTTGTGCCACTGTTGCACTTATGCTTCATTTGCACTTATGCTCTGCTCTGATGTTCATATTGTACCACTACCTGAGGTGTGTGTGTGTGTGTGTGTGTGTGCGTGCGTGTGTGTGTTGGTATGTGGGTGTGTGCGTCTGGGTGTGTGTGTGTGTGTGGTCCTTTTATGCTGTGATCAGTGACTCCAAACAGAATCACACTTTGGAGATAAAGTTTTCTGAAGTGCACATTTCGGGTGGAGGCTTCACCACCTGCTTGACTAGACTGTTCCAATATTGCATCTTAACTATTGTCATGGAGACAAACAGGTGATGCCTCCAGGCCAAGTTACACACTTACAGGGTTACAGGCCAAGTTACAGGTCAGAGCTGTGTAGATCTGACCTGTAACTTGGCCTGTAACCCTGTTCACAGTAAGAATACATGTTTTTTTCAGTAATAAAGCGATGGGCAAATTTATGTTTAATGCCATACTGTGGAAACTTGACGCAGAAAAGTGACATGAGGCACTTTTTACAAGACCTAAAACTTCACCCAAACTGCATGAAACTATTGTCCCAAATACCCACGGTAACTGTGGGAATCTACATTGAACTAATTAAATGAGAAAAAGAATACAAGAATTTGTATGTCTGCAGTGATGAGTAATTAGTTGTAGCTCAAACTGCTTTAAACTGGCCGTGGTTGAACAAAGCTGTTTCTTGTTGTAATTATTCCAGACTCCACAAACTGAGCCGGAAGTACCAGATGGTTAAATCCAAAGTTAACTTTAGATAAATTTAGGATGCTGTGTGGTACTTTGTACAAATGTTAGTCCCTCAGTTACTCAGTTAGATTTTTTTTAGTGCAAAATGAATTTATTGACAGATTAGTTAACCAAACAAATGTTTTGCATTAAAACATGAGGGAAAACCACTCAACATGTTGTTGGAATATTCCACAATATAGATAGATAAAACAATATTATTATCTGAACTGTAACTTGACCTTGTTTGTGTTTAAAGTCCTATATTACACAAAATGGACTCTTGTGAGCTTTAAGCCATGTTAGAATGTTGTTACCTCATCTAAAAACAGACCTGGAGTTGTTTTGTTTCATTCACACGTTTGACTAACCCTTTATTATTAGCTTGTCTACATCTTCAAAGCACAAAACGCTCTGATCCACCTTGTGATGTCATGGAGTGGTAGTTTTCAAGTTAACAGCTAGTTTACCTTTTGTTTAGACTGGAAATTCCAGGGCTGAAATTATCCAAATGATTCTAGTAGAGGTGCATGGTGTTTAAAAACACAGTGGAGCACTTCTTGTTTTACCACATGACATCACAAGGTGGAGTGTTTTCTCTTTTAGAGCTCTATACATAGACCCTAAACATGCAGGGTTTGTGTGTTAAACGTGTGAATGAAACAAAACACAACTCCAGGTCTGTTTGTGATGAGGAAATAACATTAGAACATACATCACAAAATAGCTTAATATGGGCCCTTTAATGTGGAAGAGTCCAGACAGATCCATTACATATTCATGGACTCTCCCCAAGAAAAGTTACTTTGTGCATCTTTAACTTTCAGTAAAAATAATCCATCTTTGATAAATGTTCAGTTTTTGTCTGGAATTCTCACGTCTGTTACATGAATGTGGGCACAGGTTTGACCCACTAACACCGTAAAGTACTGGGCTGTAGTGAGGAGCTGACAGTGTGAGTAAACACTGCACTGTGGGATGATTGTACAGTCAGAGCGCTGTATGATTAATAGAGCCATACTATATATTACCCCTCAAGTCCCTCAGGCTGCTGCAGAGACATCAATGCTTCCACAGCACTAATATCCAGTATATATCCAAACTCAAGCTGGATTTCTCAGTGGAAAGACCCAATGCCCTTTTTATATGGAGGAGGTGAACTTTCTCAAACTACAGCACAGAGTTTGTTAACCAATACCACAAGAAAATTAAACTTGTTTTTAGACTAATGTAATGTTACTAACAATCTTATTTTATTTTACTTGATCCTAACTGGTCTACTCAGTCTTTTAAGATAAACAAATATAAAGAACACATCTATATCCACGAAAGTGATATTGATCATGTCCATTTACTATAAGACGCAGGTGTGTAACTAGAGGATAGTTTTGCTTTTTATCACTAACAGATAAAATGTTTTTTGTTTTAGTTATTGGCGACTTGGACCAACTTCTGAGCTGGAATAGTGAGACAGAGGTGACCGTCAGGGCCCGTGAGCTGTGAAGCCTGCTGCTCATCTTAGACCTGTTGTGTTATGGTATAGCTACTTCTATAGCTTCACTTCACACATGTCCAAGAAGCACTTACTATACAGGCGCCACATTTAGTGACACTTCAAATCATTTCATGACCTAGTTTTCGTAAAAGGTTCCACTACATTATTTGAAAATAAATTGCCATTAAGGAGGAGGTATTACTTAACTGGGATCCAGAATACACACTTCTCAATACTTCATGAAGATGTGAGTCTGGTGACCGGTGGATCTCCCCATTTTTAGATGGGTGTGATTGACCAATCAGGGACACGCATGGTCCAGCCGTATCAAAACAAATATGGCATAATACACCTTTCAGAAAGACTTTACAGAAAATAAACATTTAATGTCCTCACTACATATGATTTAGTATGATTGTAAAGAAGAGTCTTTAAAGTATTTTTTGTTTTGATAATCCAAATATATAATAATATGTAAATGTATTTAAATAACTGATTTTGATTAAATAATTTTATTAAAAAACTATTTAGTAAAATACCATTGCAGAATATATTATTAGATATATAGATATAGAGAGATTGGTATGTATCTTGGTAAGTCTTGGTATGTCTCATCACCACTTGGCACTACTGTACATGTATAGTCACTATGTTTGTCTGTCTTGCATTAAATAAAAAATAAATAAAGCTATAGAGAGATTAGATATTATTGTAACATAATCCAAGGTAACCGTTCTATCCAAGTATTACTGGAAAAAAATGTAGGG
>KN486748.1:8007-38950 GCA_000787095.1 Periophthalmodon schlosseri | reverse complement strand
GAGGTTTAAGATTTAAAATGTTTTTCACCTTTTTTTTTTTTTTTTTTTTTTTTTTTTCCTTGCCAAGAAGGAGGTTCTAAGAGGAGATGTTCTGGGACAGTTCTCCATGTCCTTGTTTTCTATGAGAGTTGGTTAATCTGTTATTTACCAATGTCTGATTCACTGTTTGATTTTTAACTTTCTGTTGGTTAATTCCACGATCTTGTTCAGCTCTGAGAGGTAACTGCTGTTGTAATTTTGGCCTTTACAAAAATACATTGAACTGAAACCCATATAAGATATACTATAGTTTGGAGTTAGGCCACTGCCATGATCCTTTAGCTCTCTCCCTTCACCCCTCCCTCCTTGTGTCTTTCGCTCTGGGAGAGCTGTTCCCACCTCCCTGAGAGGAGCCATGGTTCAACACCAGCAGCAGCACTCACCTGTGGTTCACCTCCAATCAACCTATATATACCAGACGCTACCACCACTCCCTTCCAGTACGTCTATATACCTTTTCTGCCTGGCGATTTTTGCATCTCTAGCACCTACTTGCACCTGTGGACCTTCCCAGCCCAGCACCTACCTGCACCTGTGGAACCCCCAGCCAAACATCTACCTGCACCTGTGGACCTTCCCAGACAAGCACCTACCTGCACCCGTCGACCCCCCAGCCCAACACCTACCTGCACCTGTGAACCCCACCCCCCAGCCCTAAACACCCCTGCTAATAAACCGTTAAACTTTTGTGGTTTGGGTTCTACTTTTGGGTCCTACAATCAGCTCCTTCAGCAGTTACATTATGTTTATTTGTCCCAAAATTTGGAACAGGGAACATTACTACTATCACTGGGTGTTACTAGTATCTGAGTTAGTATGAATTGAGACTTACTCTAATGAGCAAATTAAAGATCTTTAAAAATAAGATTGTGTACTTGTGACTTGCTGAGCGCTAATGCCATGTTCACCTTTGATTGCTCTCTTCTCAGTGTTGTTTGCTCACAGGTTATGGATTGCTGGAAGCCAATTAGTGGCATATTCATTTTAATGACTTTTGTGAGGTGTAATAGCTAACGCTGTTTGCAGATAAAGACAAAACATTCGCAGCAGTAAGCAGTGCCTCAGGAAACAGGAAATTAAATACTTTTACCAACAGCCAAATGTATATCGTTATTACGTCATAGAAGCTGATGATATTATGTTGAGGCTACTATACGGCTACTACTATGTGCAACTTTACTGTGAAACAGAAACGGCAAAGAAACTACTAAGAGATTTGTGAAAAGTCAAATTTCAGTTTGTACTACTGCATGCATCAGTCAAAGAAATCTCATTAACCTACGCGCCATTCATTAACATCATTTAATTCATATGTATTTTTATATTAAAGCCGGCTGTGTTTTTAACCCTGTAACAATTACACAATTATGTAGGATTAAGCAACTCTGTATATGTGAGCTCCCGCGCAGAGCATTTATTTCAAGTATTTGAGATTTTCTTCACTAATGACCATAAGAACTCAACTGTTTTGCTTTGTAAAATCAATAACAGTGACCTTGATGGTTGCTGGGCGCTAATATGGAAAAACGGTACATTTACTTCTAAAAGCCAGTTTTTATTCGTCGTTTAGCTTCAGGTCATGGCATGCAAACAATAAGTTATCACATTGTATTACAGCAAAGAAATCAGTTTTTGAATACAGCTTGACCTCTCGCTGGTTTGTTTAAGATCTACTGAGCTGTTGCCATAACAGCCAACAGGCACTGGCATCGAGCCCCCTTCTTCTCGAAATAGCTGGAAAATTGTGAAACAGATAAGCAGGGGCTGAGATGTGGGCCAAGAGCGTGCCCCAGTGCCTCATGGGATATTAATGTCGAGCTGAGGTGAGGTAGGTCTGCAGAAGTGTTGTCACGATACTAACGTTTGATACTTGATTTCGATACTAAGGAATCCACTCGATACTCGATACAGATTTCTATACCACAATGATCATTTTATAAGAAGCTCCATTTTAGACTAAATAGAATGTAATTTTCAACATAAAATAATAGTGCTTTATATTATCATGTGATCATCCAAAAACTGTTCAGATAGGTACATTTTTTCCTGTTTATGTATTTTTAAAGTATTGATACCTGTTCAAATGAGTATCTAGTTTCGATGCTAGTTTTGGTATCAATTAGTATCTGATTTTCGATACTTTTGACAACCCTAGTCTGCAGAGAAGGAATAGGACGGTGCGACGAGTGTGGTGGAAGTGTGTGTAGTACAACTGATCGTGAATGAAAGTGGTCTTGAGTCAAAAAGCGTCTTTGTGTTGGATTGAATCTTTTGCAAAAGAGGAACAGCACAGAAGGAACAGTGGTCTTTTAGTGATGCCCAGAGGGGGGCGCTCCCACACTTGACTTTTCTGCAGAGAAATGCCAAGGTCAGATACAGATAAAAGTGAGTGCATCAGCAGTGACGATTCTCTGATCTGATGAAGAACAAATAGATACTAATCGATACTAAAACTAGTATTGAAATTAGATACTCATTTGAGCAGATATCGATACTAAAAAAGTCACATTCACAGGACAAAAATGAACCTTTCCTGAAAATCTTTAGAATGATCTTGAGCTGGATCAGAACAAGTATAAGACACATAGACTAGTATACGCCCATGGACCACTATGGAACCTACTGGACGACTGAGGGATAACACAGATATAAGGCCACATGGGAATAGAAAAGAAAGTACTACAATTTAATGTTGAAAATTACATTCTATTTTTATCATAGTGACCTTGGAATCGAGTATGGAGTCTATTTCTTAGTATTGGAATCGTTTGAAATTTTCATATTGTGACAACACTAAAGAAGAATGTGTTTTTCCAGTACTCTAATGTGACACATCTCCCGATCTCTGAATCAGCTGTGGCCAAGTTAATTGGCAACATTTCAGTCCAGAGACGCCTCCGTTTGGGACGGACTTGGAGCTGTGAGGTTACGTAGAGATGGTGCTGCAGGGAAACACGTAGCAAAGACGCAGTTACATGAGACCTCTTTCAGATTGTGTCTTTCAATATATGTACGTTTTTCACACATTTCCTTCACACATTTTGGGGTCATAATTGGGGCCAAGACGTCAAAGACAGACTGGGCAAGGAAAATATTTGTATGCTTGATCTAAAATTTTGGTCTACATAAATAGAGATGGGAAACGATCTCATGCCACAAGATTACACATGAGAAAAATGATCTTGTGAATAAAACAATAAAACACCAAGATATCCTGTCTAGCTAGATTTAAATAATGGGTTTTCAGTCTAGTCTTAAACTGCATTAAAGACTGAGAGGATCTGACAGGCAGAGGGCGCTGTTCCATAGTCTGGGCACTGCCACAGAAAAGGCTCTGTCACCTCTGGTCTTGAGCCTGGCTTTTTGTCTGCTGACCTCAGGGCTCTGGGTGGAGCATAGGGCTGCAGTAACTCCCTCAAATAAAGAGGACCCATAGAGCGCACACATTTAAACACAATCAGTAACATTTTGGTAAATTACATTTTACAGTTCCAAAAGCAGTATCAGAATGACAACAACAATATTAAATGTGATAAATGAAAAATTGTGAGGCTAAAATTGGAAATTGAATCGCAAAACCTACATAAGCCATTTCCATAGCAACACTTGACTGTCTATAATGGTAAACGGTCACATTTTTATACAGCGCTTTTCCACCTTCAAGGCACTCAAAGCGCTTTACGTCAAGGAGCCACTCACCCGTTCACACACACATTCATACAACAGCACACGCAGACACTGAGGGCGAGGTGGGTGAAGTGTCTTGCCCAAGGACTTAACGACAGCATTCATCTGTGGGAGCTGGAATCGCACCGCCAACCTGTCAGTGTGGATCTAACTGCTCAACCGACGATGCTTTACGATGAGACCGGGATTCGAACCGCCAACCTTCAGATCAGTGGACAAACTCTACCGATTAATGGACTAAAAAGGGGGCGTGGCAAAAGCTCTTAACTATTACATATTTCTATGTATCTGACTTTAAAACGACACTCACAAGACTACATCTGTTTATACAGGAAAGTTGAATCTGTCGTGTTAGATCTTCTGCTCAACACTCACTAACTTCTCCTTTCTGCTGTTTTCCCATATAAATCCTCATAATCTAAATGATTAGTTGAAAAATTTTGGCACCATCAACCGATTAATCAACTAAACGACTAAAAGGCGCTAATATCAATAACATCTAACTCTATCTCACTATGTCACTACAGCCAGTGTCTTATGGAGTCTGCTCAAGCGTCTCTGGTTTCCCTGTCCATGTCCCTCCTCCTCCTTTGTGACTCTCCTGCCCAAACTCTCTATCTTGGCCGCTCTTCTTTCAGTGTCCCAGATAGCAGGCCGCTGGTAGATAAATATCGGTTTCGTTGGCAGCACTCTCTATGTACATTTCCCCAGCGAGCCCACGGGCCCCTTGATGAAAGCAATCCGTCACTGCAGCGGGATGACCTGTCTGTGCTGACCACCTCCACACCTCCACCCTGACCAGCAGACTGTGAAGGGGATGTCTCCATAAGCACCCCAACACACCACCAAATCATGATTGAATGCCTTTAATTTACACTGTCTCTGGGGCTTATCAAAAGGTTAGTTCAGGAGCACCTGGACAACTTTGTAGAAGCCTTCCTGGGACAATGCTAGACCAGGCCTGGGTACAATTAGGCTGAGGTTATAAAACAACAGTGAGATGGGTTGGCAATAGGGACAGCAATAACACAGGTATTCAATACAAGGCATTGCACAAACTGTCAAGGGCAAATTGAAGGGATAGTGCTGTGGAGAAATGCCTAATAGTAGAAATAGAAAAAAAGGATTTGCTGTAAGTGTGATCTAAATGTGTAGAATGTCTCACCTGGAGGAGCCTTTGTGAAGCAGTGTCCCAAAAGATCAGGTCAAAATACTCTTCAGTTCAACACAAGTGGACTACCACACATAGATCTATGTTTAGAAAAAAAATGTATGTGGCCGTTTTGTGGACAAATTTTGAAGTGCAATATATTCCTGAAGAAAATACATATTATTTAAACTCATTTATGACACTAACGCAAAAACACTCTGTTAAAGATTACCATAAATATACAAACATTTTCAACAGTACTTGAGGTACCAAGGTAACGCCCCTAAAGTCTGGGCAGGACTCTCAAGTTTGAATTAATGGTATAGTACAATATTTATTCTCCTGGAGCTCATGTGTTTGGCCATGTCTTTGTCTCATGACAGAGGAGTTTAGTTCAGCTCTGATTCACCAGTGCTACACATGCATCTTCACTGGATTTATGTTGAGGAAAACAAGGAAGGTCTCTCACTCATCAAATGTACTCAAGGCTCTGGTTTGTCTCCATTTGTAAAAAGGTAAGTGTAATCCTTTACATTAGGAGCAAATATTTCTTTTTAGTCAATATGCAGCATGCTTGGGATGGAATAGGCTGCTAAAACTACAGCTAATAACCTGCCTTTGCCAACACTTTGTTGGCAGCAATATCTTAAGTCAGACAGGTTTTCTCAGAGAAACACCTGCACATTGTGTTAGTGCTGGTTTGGTGCAAAGTGTCATATGTGTTGTTGATTTGCAGATGAACTTTACTCCCCCATCCACTACACCCTAATGTCCTTTTAACTCATGACTATATTTAATATCACTGGTCACAGGTAACTCAGAGACTAACAATATGGAGGCACCACATATGACTTGTAACTTGTGTTACAAGTCATATGTGGTGTGACATGTAACACAAGTCACTGTGTTACAAGTCACAGGCTGCTGCTTCACGTTCGCACACGTGAGAGGCAGGAGCCTGGAGTTTATGGAAAAGGTAAATATTTGAAATGACTTTGTTTTTTGGCAATATATTTTTTTTTAATGGTAAAAAAGTAACAAATTACAAATACTCACATTTTTTGGGTAATTGTACTTTTTTGAGTACATCTTTAAATCTGTACATGTTAAGTATAATTCTAGCCATGTGCTGTATTCAGTACTCGTAACTGTAATTAGTTGCATTTAAAATCATAAGTCCCAATCATTGAACGCACGGCTGTGTCACTGCTCTCTGCTCTTTTCTAAACTCACACACAGCTCTGCATGGGCTGCTCCGACTGCACTGAGCTCAGAGAATATGGTTTATTATGGTTTAAAATGATTCACTTCAGCTTTAAACTGTTTAATTAATGTAGAATACTCATCAAAAATGCTGCTAAGAATCTGTTAAAAACTTGTGTACTTTTTACTTTTATTCAAGTACAGTTTTGGCAGCAATACTTGTACTTGTAATTGAGTACATCTTTAGCTTAGTACTTTTACCTAATACTTTTACTTGAGTACAAATTTGCAGTACTCTTTCCACCACTGGAATTGAAAATCAAAAATGTCATTTAAATTCAATCTTTAGTCCAAAAGTTTACACTTAAATGTAAAATGTTTTTAACTGACTGTCACATGACCTTTACTTTTGAGTCAGTTTGATCTCTTAACACTGCTCACATACCACAGGAGCAATGCTGATCTGTGACACTGTGGAAAGAGAGAATAATGGTCAAATCAGGATGTTTCTTTTGACAATAGCTGAAAAGAGATCCACACTGCAGTTCTTTGGAACTCCCAAATCTTAATTATTTTAATAGCGCCACAATGTGACGTTTGGGGGTCGAGCTTTTCTTCAGACATGAAGGATTCAGTTTCACACCTGTTTTATACAAGCCCAGGTCCTCACCTGACCAACCATGTGACAGGAAAATTTGAACACAAATGACACTTTGAAATAGAAGTTAGGATTCCATCGAGCAATTGTAATCTCATATGAAAGATAGTATTTTATTTTTATTATTTATTTATTTATACAGGGGAATCCAGTGAGAGCACTTGAGCTCTTTTTCATGGGCCCTGTTTAAAATACAACACAAGCAGAAAAACAAACAAAGCAAACAAGTAAACAAGTCCATATAAAACATTAAAAACAGGTGCAGGTGTGTGTCTAAATGTTTGTTACCAGATTATTAAATTATGATTGTATCATCAAACTATTCAGTTTTGCTTTTCCTAGTATAACCAGGTGTTCACTAATATTGTTAAAGCGGTCTCTTAGTTTACCACAGCTGTTTTTTTCTTTTGCACAATTTTTGCCTTTGGACCCAGCATGCAGCAGTCATGTCTTTCATCAGCTGTACATGGCTCTATCTGCCATTAATTAATTGTAACTCTAATATGTTGTTTTGTGATATCCCTTGTTGCCAATAGCTGCCTCTTAGCAATTCAACATACTCCATTCCCTTTTGTTGCCAGCAGGTGGCAACAGGCACATATATAAAAAAAAGAAATATATAATTAAAATTTGCCTTAAATTGCATAAGAAACCTGTTATAAAGTAGAACCTGTTCTGCAGCAGATAAAAAACATGTCATTTACAGTAGTGACATATCTTACGTCATTCATTTTTCAAAATAAATACAATTAAATATGCATTTCCACTAAGTAAAACAGGTACATTTCGCCGGTTGGGATCTCAAACTTGCTCATCTTGCGTAAAATTACTACCGGGATCTTTAAACTTTGGTCCGTTCCATGAAAATTGAATTGATCAGCCCACAATCTTTTGGCAGGCCGAGTGTGTTCCTGCAGGGGATGAAGCTGAGGCAGAGATTAGTGTGTGGTGAATGAGTGCAGAGATGACAGCAGAGATGGGGCTGATGCTTGTACGGCACATGAAAAGTGACAGGCTCAAAACAACATCACAGACAGACTGGAGACTCCATGAATATTCTTTTCAAATTTAAAGAAGATATTTCAAATGCAATGGATCAGGCTAAATCTGAGCGGTGATGCAATTTCCGGTAACAATTAATCCCAGACCTTATACAGAAATGCATGGGTCCAAAACTGCACGAAAAATGAAATATACAGTATGATCAAAATGAACTAAATATGCCATTTGTTGCGCATTTGACTAAGATTATAAAAAGTATCGAAAATCTGATAATAACCAATGCTAAAACTAGTATCGAAACTAGATACTCATTTGAGCAGGTATTGATACTAAATTAGTCACATTCACAGGACAGAAATGAACCTTTTCTGAATACTTTTACAATGAGACATAGACTAGTATACGCCCATGGACCAGTACGACCAGACGACTGAGGGATTACACACATATAAGGCCACATGGGAATAGAAAAGAAACTATTACTAGTTAATGTTGAAAATCACGTTCTATTGTCTAAATAAAGTGTTTATTGTGGTATTGGAATTGTTATCAAGTATCGAGTTTATTCCTTAGTATCGAAATTGAGTTTGCAATTTTAGTACCGTGACAACACTATTTTTAACCATTTTTATTATATCATTGTTCCCTCATTGAGTTGTATTTTGCTTGTTGTGATGCTTGTTTCTTTAATCCATTCATCCGAAGTTGTTTTCTTGGAGCACTTGAAAATGCTTCATTTGCATTTTTCCCATTCAGCTGCATCACAGATAAAACACCGGACTTCTCCTGCGCAGTTTTTAAGCTTAAAAATCATCACTAAACTCTCATCACAGAGCCTTTATCAAGCTCTATTAGCCTACCGTTCATGGGGGATTTGTTTACTTTCACATCTCATTCCCGTTGACTGCAGAGGGAGCTCTAACACCTAAATGTCTCATTGGAAATGGAGGTGAAGTATATTTTCCAAATGTAGATATTATTTTAAGTTAGAAAATGTGAAATACTTATCCCAAGGTGATCAAAAGCATGTTTAAAAGGGAATCAGAGCCACAAAAATGCAGAGAACACATCTAATCATAAGTACATTGTGTCATATACAGTTGGCTTAGTTGTTAAACGGGTGAGCTGCTGCTGCTGCTGCTGCTGCTAACTTTCACATTTACAGAGGCCTATATTGCTCTATTTTCTGATCTATGTTATAATGTTGTTTCCTCATCTAAAAACAAACTCCAGCTCTATTTTCTGATCTATGTTATAATGTTGTTTCCTCATCTAAAAACATAACTCCATACACCTTCACTAGAATCAATTGGATGATTTCAGACCTAGAATCGCCAATCTCTACTGAACAAAAGGTAGCTGTTAACTTGAAAACTGCCACTACATGACATCACAAGGTGGAACAGAGCATTTTGAGCTTTAAAGATGTAGACAAACTAATAAACCAGGATTACTCAAACATGTGTGAATGAAACAAACACAACTTCAGGTATGTTTTTAAGAGGGTAACAGTATTATAACATGGCTTAAAGCTCACAAACACACACCTTATTCAATATTGATTGACTTGATATTGATGTAGCATCTCTGCAAACAACTAATAGTGTGAGTGTAAGTGGAATATCAATGAGGAACAACTGGAAGCATATGTGCGGGATACATACCATGGACTCGGCTACACATCATTTTAATATTTTATCATGGGAATGGCATTGTTGAAGAGTGTCAAAAAGTAATGTGGACGCCAAGAGGCATTTTACAAATTTTGCAAAAAGATGACTTAAAGCACTCAAAAATCAACAACACTCATGGCTAGGAGGACTTGGGAAGAGTTTCCAGTCTCCAGTTCCAACCACAACGCCCGCAGCTCCGTAATGCCCTCTTCACACATTGACAGCTCCTATACCAAAGCACCAAGTCAAAGCCGCAACTTCACTTTGCTCACTGTATCTGTCATATAGGAAGCACTTGTTCTAGCAGACATCACTATGGCAAACTAAGCACCATATTAGTTCTTTTGTAACTTTCACTTTCACAGTCAAAGTTTTCGGATCTCACTCACTCCGTTAACGTGCACATAGAACTCCAAGTGCGCTAAACAACCAAATTCAAATCGTCTTTGCCCCAAAACCTGTCAGAACACTCAACCATTCACACACACATTCATACACCAGCGTACACAGACACTGGGGGCAAAGTGGGTTGAGTGTCTTGCCAAAGAACACAACAGCATTTATCTTTAGCTGGAATCGCCCGCCAACCTGTGGGGCAACCACTCAACCAATGATGCTTATGTTGAGAGCGAACCTCCAACCCTCGGATCGGTGGACAAACACTCTACCTAACACTTTATCTAACTGAAATACTGTCGCCCGCTAGTAATTTAGCATTAGGACTAAAACTTTGCAGCCATAGTTACTAGTAAAACGACTATCATACATATAGCCACACTTATGGAAGAAACAGATAAGCAACATCCACTTTACCTCGAGTGTTTGATTTTCAGATATGCTACAAACTGTATCCATCACATAGGAAGCGCTTGTTCTAGCAGACATCACTATGGCAAACTATAAGTGCCATATTGGTCCTTTTGTAACTTCCACTTTCAAAATCAAAGTTCTTGTCTCTCACTGTTGGGCAGACAGGATGAAAGCTAAACATTCTTCAAAGGAGTATTGTTCTTTCTGACTCATTTTGTGACTGTTGGATTTAAGGCAGCAGTCTGTTCAATAAACTGGAAATAACAGTAGGAATGCCAAGATTTTTTTTGTCCTCACTACAAGCAAGTTACAGTAATTTTCACAAACAGGAAAAAAAAGGTTTGATGATTTATGAAGTTGAATATACTCCAGTAAACGGTAAACGGTAAACAGTCAGATTTTTAAATAGCACTTTTCCACCTTCAAGGCACTCAAAGCAAAGCGTTTTACATCATGGAACCACTCACCCATTCACACACACATTCATACACCGGTGTACGCAGACACTGGGGGCGAGGTGGGTTAAGTGTCTTGCCCAAGGACACAATGACAGTATTCATCTGTAGGAGCTAGAATCGCACCGCTAACCTGCAGGTCAGTGAGTCTGCTGAGAGCGGGATTGGAACCACCCATCTTCTGAGCTACTGTCGCCCCAGTTATCAAATGTTAGACCTAGGAGCCCATTAGCTATTAGCTCAAAACACTAAAAGGTAACATGGTGATCTAATTATGTTAAGTGTTAGCATGTAATACCCCAGAGAAGTATTTTGCGCTGCCTTTTTAATAACTGATACTTTGCAGTTACATGCTGGGGTTGTTCTACATGCATCTCTATGGCGGAATGTTCAGCAGTTACCCTGGAGACACAAAGCGCACATTAGCAAACACTGTCAAAAAAGTTGTAAGATTGTCTGAAAACTCCAAAAAAAAAAAAAAAAAGAAATGAAATTAATCAACACATTTGCAGGAGCCTGTGATCAATACGAGCTTTGATTTTCAACAAAAAGGTGAGAGTGACTAACTAAAAAACAGTTGGCTAATGCTAACTAGCTTGTGATTTCATATGTGCGAGACTTGTTTAACAGCACAAATCATCTCTCCTGTTGTAGTTCCAACTAAATCAGCCGTTTCTGGTCAGCTTGTGTTAAAATAAAGCTCAGATTAAAGTCATAGAACTTCTGACAGAGCAGTGCCTTGAGTTAGCATCACACCTCCAGGGAATGTCGATGGCGTCTGGTGCAAAGTATCAACAGTAAGAGCAGTCAATTTTGCGTTCATTTCCGCAAACACATGGGTTAGACAAATAATGAACAAAGTAATAAAACAAAAGTACTACGGTCACTGTATTTGCTCACATAGGCCTGTATTTTTGCGCATGTTTGCAGTTTGTAAACCGTCCCAATATAGCATGTCTGGGTTTAGTTGAGGACTTAAAACGAAGACGCTCTCTTATGGAGTAACAAACACATTTATTACCTAACTATTTTTGCTTCACTTAAAAACAAAGTGCCCCTAGCCCGGAAGTATAGTATTGTTGTACCTCAGAGACAGGCCTGTTTACTCATTACAGTTAACCCAATTCAATCGTGTTTGATATTCTCGCCGTCAGAAGGCACATATGCTCCTAATTTATTCTCTACATTGCACTTTCTATTTCATTTGCGTCCAAACAAACATTCATAAAACAGGGCTGCTTTTGTTGCTTTGTCCCCACAAATTTCTCTTTAACTAACCGTCTTAATTTTCATCTTAAAAATAAAACAAATTCCCAGGGAGACGCTCGGAGCACATGTGCAAGTCTGAAGAGCGATAATGAGGCTGCTAAAGAATAGAGAGGAAGAAAGAAGAGAAAAGTTAGTTTGTGAGCACGGCGGCTGCTCTCAGGCGTTCAGAATGGTGCGAGTATATTTAGCGTAGCGATCGGAGGCTGCGCACTGATAGCCATCCATCTAAACAGAAGGTGTTGTCTGGCACTTCAGGCCATCCACGCAGACTTCTGGCTCCGGGTGCACTGTTCTATTAACTAGTTTGCCAGTTTGTAATTAATAGGAATCTGCTGTTGAGCTTGATGTGTCCTGTTTTCTTGGTAATAGAGCCATTTTGACATGCTGGAGGAATTTTCGGCACAGAAGACAAAAAGGGAGCGCGTTCAAGGACGGGGATTTCATTTTCAGTCAGTGCTTTTTAATTAATCCTAAATGCTTTACCATAACGAGACTGAGCGCTTGTGTTCATGCCAGCTATACGAGCTCAAAGTGTCCTTGTGTTCTGTATCCTCTTATTCTCTAGCACTGAATTGCATATTGCATACTGTAAGGAAAAAAAAAACAAAACTTCAAATGGAGATATTCAAACTACTACAATGACTTTGGGACACATTTACCAAAATATGCATGCTTAACGATAATATGATTTAAATGTCTAAAAGCAAACAAAATCTTTAGCAACTAATGCCGAGATGGTAACTTGCTCGTCCTATGCTTTTGAAATTACGTAATGATGACTTTTCAACAACATAAGATCTGATAGTTCTTAAAAGTTTCAAATTAGCCACAAATTAGCTAGCAACGCTTTGTCTTGCTAATACCTGAATGCAATTATATTTTTTTTGTAATTTGCAGTCACAGTTTCATATGCTATTGCTAACACTCTTCAAAGTTCAAGGTCTGCCACCCTTTATGCATTATAATCATAGCACCTTTGGCTTCTCTCTTTCATCTTAAAGTTCTTATATTACACAAACTGACTCTTGTGAGCTTTAAGCCATTATATTGCTGTTATCTCATCAAAAACATACCTGGAGTTGTGTTTTGTTTCATTCACACGTTTGAGTAACCCTTTAATTTTAGTCTGTCTACATTTCCACAGCTCAAAATGTTCTGTTCCACCTTGTGATGTCATGTAGTGGTAGTTTTCAAGTTAACAGCTCCTTTTACCTTTTGTTCAGCAGCAATTGGTAATTCCAGGGCTGAAATCATCCAAATGATTCTAGTGAAGGTGTGTGGAGTGGAGTACCACATGACATCACAAGATGAAACAGAGTGTTTTCAGTTTGAGAGAAGAACTCAGCCTAAATATGCAGGGTGTGTGTGTTAAACGTGTGAATGAAACAAAACACCTGAAACTGAACATATCGCTTAAAAGTTAGAAATATTTTAAACCGCTTTTGGTGTAAGATCATTTTCTTATAATAACCACATATATATGACAGTTAAATCAGCTAAATTATTGGCTGTGTTTGGGGCCGTGTGTGCAGTTTGGAGCCTTATAACCATGTTCACTCCTCTATAACTGCCGCCCAAAACTGAAAAAAAAAAAAAAAACATTCTCAGGAAATTTTACAAACCTGAAAAGTTTCAAAGTCTTGTAACAACTTTAACCCTTCCACTATTGGCAATGCTCAGCCCGCGAAGAAAATGATCATCAAAGCCAGACAAATTTACACCTTAGCCAAGTATCATGAGTCCTGCAATTTCACACAGACCCACTTTCCCTCTACAGCAACACCAGGAAAACAGCCAAGTTTGCCACTTTCCAGATGGAGGCTAGGCTTTTGAATAATGACTCGCTCCAAAAGTTGCATTTGAATGTCGGAGCAACACTGCTTAAAAAAGTGCTGATGCCTATAGCACTATAGCGGACACTGCTATACTCTGCTTAATTTATTGTCTCAAGCATAAATCTCCAACACTCTCGCTCCCCTTTGCAAACAACTTGTCAGTGGGTTACAATTAGTATTTCATCGGGGTTGTCAAAAGTATGGAAAATCAGGCGCTAATCGATACTAAACAACGAATATCGAAAAAACAAATACTAGTATCGAAACTAGATACTCATCTGAGCTGGTGTTGATGCTAAAAAATAGTGACGTGACATTCGTGAAAGAGTCGGCACTTTTGAATGGTTCCTTAACGTGAACGGTTAGATCTCATTTTTTAAAAGAACCAAATCTTTCTTTCACTCCCACTGTCCGATTGAACCATTTTAAACAAATCTGAGCCTTGGTCGTTTCCCTCTGTGATTAGTTTGTTGTTAAATGAGTTCTCACATTGACTTCTGTCATATAAATAAATTGTAAAAGAGCCAGTCTTTTGAACGGTTCTTTGTGATGAACGGATCCAAAAGATTCGGATCCCGTAAAAGAGCCTTTCCTGAAAAGCTTTACAATGATTTTGAGCTGTATCAGAACAAGTATAAGACACACAGACTAGTATCATTAGTATTATTAGTGTTATATTGTGGTATCAGAATCGGTGTTGAGTATTGAGTCTGTTCTTTTTTTCCCATTCAGTTTCGTCATAGATAAAACTCCTGACTTCTCCTGCGCGTTTCGAGTCTATCCCTTAGTATCGAAATCGAGTTTGAAATTTTTTTATCGCGACAACACTAATCCGCACATCACTGTCTATTATTTGACAACTTCTACACACGCTGTAGGTGAAAAAAAAAAACAAAAAACAAGTTTTTTTCCCCCAAGCTTGTTTACCCATCTCAAAAGACGCTACTTCCCTTCATTTCACAAACACACACACAAGCATAGGCGGTAACACTGTGCTTCCTCTCTCTTCCTCTCCTCTCCCTCAAATAGAAAAAGTGCAGTAAAACATGACAGCACTGGCGGCTAGTCTCTTCGAGCAGCAGCACGCACTCCCTGGCCTACATTCTCCCAAATCCGCTCTGGAAGTGTCTCCGTCCTCAGCTGCACTGCCAGCCCGCCAGAGAGCGAAATCGATGAGCGAGCCATCTGGACCGCACAGCACATCAAATCCCAATCTGTGTTAATTTGAGTGTTACGGGCCATTGTTTATTTTGGAAAGCGGAAAGGAAGGGGAGAAAAACGAACAAAAGTCACTCGCAGGATTAATAAAGATGCTTTGTTTGTAATTTTGCGTGCAGTTGAAGTAACAGCAGATGTACACCACAAAGAAACACATTTTGGGTCATGGTGGAAATTTATACAGTAATGAAGATTTTAAAAAGACATTAAACTGCATGTATCCTTAAATGTTTATTAGACTGTGAAAGGAGCTAAACTTAAAGACCGAGTATTACACCTCTATGGGGTATTAACTGCTAACACAACATATTTAGATCACCATGTTACTTTTTATTGTTTTGAAAATTCTATATTCGCCAAAAAAAACATATTAACATGTTTTATAAGTTTCAGTGTCATTTTTGACGCTGTGAATCTCCCCTCCCTTTGCTCTCTGCGCTAAGTCACTCTCCCTTCAGAGCGCTACCACAACACAATCAGCGTGCGTCCCGCTAACGATACTACTGCACAGGTTTGTGAAGTTGTAGCGTAATGTTTTGTATTATGCTTTTGTATATTTACATCTTTTTCACGTATAGGCTCAGATCACTTGTTAATATGTTTGTTGTATTTGTCCCTATTCAAATAAACACTTTTTTATAACACTAGAGCTATATTTATTTCTTCTTTTTTGGGGACTTAAAAACATCTGCAGTATAAGAACTGGCAAACATGTTCTGTCACTAAACATGCTCTGATAGTTAAAGCTTTTAAAGTTTCAACCATGGCCACAAATTAGCTAGCAAAGCTTTGTCCTGCTAATACCGGAATGTGGATATATTTTTTTGTAATTTGCAGTCACAGTTTCATATGCTATTGCTAACACTCTTCAAAGTTCAAGGTCTGCCACCCTTTATGCATTATAATCATAGCACCTTTGGCTTCTCTCTTTCATCACTTTAAGATCCTATATTACACAAAACTGACTCTTGTGAGCTTTAAGCCATTATAATGCTGTTACCTCATCAAAAACACACATGCAGTTGTGTTTGTTTCATTCACACATTTGAGTAAGCTTGTATTATTAGTCTGTCTACATCTCCAAAGCTCAAAATGCTCTGTTCCACCTTGTGATGTCATGAAGAGGTAGTTTTCAAGTTAACAGCTACATTTTACCATTTGTTCAGCAGAGATTGATAATTCCAAGTCTGAAATTATCCAAATGATTCTAGTAAAAGTATATGTAGTTTAAAAACACAGTGGAGCACTTCCTGTATTACCATATGACATCACAAGGTGGAATAGAGTGTGTTCAGTCTGAGAGAAAAACTCAGCCTAAATATGCAGGGTTTCTGTGTTAAACGTGTGACTGAAACAAAACACAACTCCAGGTTTGTTTATGATGAGGAAACATTATAACACAGATAAGAAAATAGTGTAATATGGGACTTTTAATGTGGACTCCATATAAAATTATTTGTATTTTATTAAGTTAAAGAGGTTTCTCTTGCAAAATCCACAAATGATGATTTTTTTCATGCCTAGAATTGACAACCGGACAAAAATTACATAAGAAATCCAATACTAATTACACAGAGACTAATACAATTCATATATTTTATCTTTAAATCTGTGTGTGTCAGATGTTTGGATTTTGCTGACATCCACGCTGTGTTGTCTAGTTTTGTTTACCAGATGTATCTACTACTAAAGGCAATGTTAAAGCCAAACTTTCCCCTCTGAGGAAGTCAAATCTGTGTCTTTGTCTGGTCACCCCCTCCCTCTATGTCCTCCTCTCATTCACACACATGCCACCCACCCTGACACATGGTGTGTTATGCAATGGGTGATGCCTAATTACCACTGACATCTCGGAGACTGTTCACTGCGAAATTAATCATGACACAGGCGTCAGCTTTTGATATTTTTCACCAAGTGCTTGGAGTTCATACCAGCCGATGTAATTAATAAAGTGAACGCACACAAATACTGATTATGTCCTGACATTGACGGCTTAATAATAACCGATAAACAGCTGTTCAAGTGAAAGCAAAAGTGAAGATAAGAAGTGGAAATATGTAGCTAATTAACTGTTTTGTACAAGGCCTTTTGGGGAACTAGAATGAGCAGTCGAATTGAATAAATAAAGGCCTATATACTAACAACTCCGTCCACTGCAGTAGCTTGTAGGAAGGCTAAAGGCTATTTTTAAATCGTAGCATGGTGCTAGAAAGCGCTTACAGTACATCCACTCATGCATAACATAAGTTGCTTTTCAGCTCGCCTCAAACCTTCCTTGTTACTTTATGATTACAAATAGATGAATTGAGAGTTCAGAAAAGCAGCCAGCCCGTATCTGGCATAATGAATGTGACATGCAGCTCATCAGCGCGCACAGCTCCACCACAGCCGCGTGCTCATTTTCAGAGGTTTTCCTGCCTCAGTGGAGGATGATCACAGGCCAGAGCTGCTTCCAAACAACACGCAGGCTAATTGATTTGACATCTCGCTCTTTGTTCAAATCAGGTTCACATATTGTTTACCTTTTTAAGGGTTTTTGCGCCCCCAATGAAATCCAGCAGTGATTAGCTTTGATCTTGCCCGTACTTCAAAGTGTGCGTATAATGAATTTTCCTTTTTTGGAAAACACAGGGAATAATTAGTTGTTTTTGTCAGCGTCTTGTGTCTGTTGTTATAGAACACTGTTTACTGTAAACGATGGTACAAGACTTAGGGCTCTAGAAGTGTCTTATCATCTGCATTCATGTGATTTAAAAGCATGTGATCAGCCCTGCACCACTGACTCACTGAGCGTGTTTACATGTGCTCGAGGATCCCGGTTATGAGCTTTATCCCGGTTATGACTGTGTTCTGGATATGACGTTTACATGTGCTCACGGAAACTGGGATACTCATATCCCTGTATACATCTGCAATTAGAATATCCTGGATATTTAGAGGGATCGCTCTGGCAACCATGGCACAAATATGGCAAGGGGCTAAACATTTTGGTAAATTTGCCAACTTAAGACTTTTAAGCCTGTTTCTAATAACAAAGGAGCAAGATATACATTAAAATAAAGGCGTTAAAAGGTGGTTGTATTGAAACAGACTGCTTTTATTTTATTGTTGGTAGAGGTTTGAGTCGTTTTGGGGAAATTGCTGCTCCTACTGTATTTGTTACGTCAGTCTGTACATGCTCAGTACAGCACCCGTGTGAAAAATCAGGCTACTGCGTCTACATACCACAGTATCCTGGATATTATCAGAATATCCCAGTGAGAGTATCCTTGTTTCCCATAACCAGGATACTGGCTCATCCAGGATACTGAAGTCAGGATACTGCGTTTACATGGACACGCACAAAACCAGGATACTCAAAAAACCCGGTCAAAACCTGAACGTTTTAAGTGCGTTTGAAAGGGACATTTTGTGTATTATCCTTTTGCAAGTACTAATATTTCTCAGATGTCAGACATATCAATGCAGTGAATAATGTAGAAATAACATTGCACTAGTGCAGTTATTGGTATGACGATCTTGCACGTCTCCTCTAGCCCATCTGCTACAAACAAAATAAAAAAATATATAAACACTACATTAAAAGTGCAGTTGCTAAATAAAAGACCCCAGAGAATAAAGTGTTAAAATATTAACTTCCATCATATGTAGCACTATATGTACACATCTATCCTCACCAGACTGAGCCGGTCTCCAGAGGCCCACTGTTATACGCTACATTAGCATCCATATGCAAAACCCAGATGCTTAAATTGAGATCAAAGCTTCACATGGGATTCACGCGGATTTACAGTCTATTTGTTTGAAAATTATTCCTACATAGTTCCCCGTCGAATGGCAAAGTGACAGACAGAGAAGCAGACGGTAACCTTTCTAAATGACACACAAACAGCGAGACGGCGCACTAAAGCAAAGGTGGCGTTTCTAATCCTCCTCAAGTCTCCACGCTTGTGTCTATGCAGTCTCTCTGTACAATCTGGAGCAGAGTCACATGGTGGGCTGGCTGTCGACTGGCTAACTGTTGTGATGCGTCACTTTACCTTTGAGCTAGACAGTGGGCAGTATGGAGGAGAGATCCCAAGAAAAGCAAACAGGATTATTGATAGGCCTGTCACGATCATTACTATATCAGATTATAGTTCAATAACTGATGGGTGGTGGAATCATTTTGGGGGGGTCAATATTTACCGTACTACTGGAGAACTTTTTTGTAATGTTTCAGAACTACGATGAGATTTGAGAGGTGAGAGTAAGTCGTCTATGTGCAGGTAAGTCCAAGGCCCCTGGTCACATGGGTCAAGTCAGTCAAGTCACTGGTTTTAGTCCAAATCCCCTCATGTCATCATACATACCATACATACATTTTTTATGACATATATTGCAAATTTGTGTAGTATTTTAAAACTAAATTGATTAAGATTGATCTCTTAATGTGCAAAATACAAGGTTAAAACTCTGAGAGAACAGTATTTATATTATATATTTATAGCCCATTTATAGTTGCAATACCTGTACAAAGATGTGAGTCTGGCCAAAGGTGAATCTCCCCGTTTGCAGATGGGTGTGATTGACAGGTGGATTACACCTGGACAATAATGAGAACAATTCACTTCAAATCAAGTCAATTTTCTACAAAGGGAGTAGCTGTGGATTCATTGGAAACTAACCTCACTAAGGTTTCTTTCTGGAGAGGCTGCCTAAGCCAATGTAATTTACATCGCCCCCAAAAATGATTAGACTCAATAAACTTCTAAACATGAGTCATTTCTTCACTCACACATGCTGTACAGATTTGATTCCATCCAAAGAAGCGCACATTTCCCTGTCCTCGCTTGAAGAGCTGCATTTGTGAAAGTGAAACTTCAGAGCACATGGCTAATTTGCATACAAATGTGCCATTTACCACTATTTCATTAGAAAAAAGAATTCTGTAAAGAAAAAAGAAGCCTGTAAAAGCCAAGTCATTCCAAGTCAAGAGCCCAAAGTCAGAGTCAAGTCTCAAGTCACAAAGGGCAAGTCAAAGTCAAGTGTCTTTGGTCTCACAAGTCTGACTGTTCATTTCAAAGAGTTTTAGGCAAAAAAATATTGTTTTTCATTTATATTTTCTCAAGCAATATATCACACTTCAAAATGTACGTGACAGGCCTGACTGACTAGTCAAAACACATCATATGTGCAGAGGTATTCTGATAATTATGCCAAAACATAAGGTTTCTAAAGGTACTAAACATAATGTGGCAGTGTTGAATGCTGTTACCAGATGAAACCACTATCTTATAAATAATAACAACAATATTTACTTGGGTCACTCAGGGCAGTTAATAAACTAAGAGGTGGAAAATTAGGGGAGTAACTTAAGCACATCAGAGAAGAAAAGAGCTCAGCAGACCACAGAAAACACTGTAGAGCCAGAAAGGGTTGGATCAGAAGAATTGTTGCTGGTCTTAGTTTAAAAACACCAAATTACACTGTACACTATTACAAACTTCTTGTTAAAGAGGGGGTATTATGCAAAATCATTTTTTGAGCTTTCTACCATGTTATAATGTTGTTCCCTCATCAAAATCAATCATGAATGTTTGAGTAATTTAGCGATCTCTCCCGGGCCCTATTTAAGCCCTCCTTATGGTTAGCTGTAAGATTCTGTCCAATGCTCAGCCCACAACCCTACATCACCTATGCTCCCACATGACAATTCTCCATAAATATACAGAAACATGATGTAAAACTATACACAGCAACTTCACAAAGGGGAGACTTCTTGAGACTCAGAACATCAAAAACGTGTGATAGGTTGTTTTTGGCAAATACAGCATTTTTAAAACAATAAAAGGTAACATGGTGATATAAATATGTTATGTGTTAGCAGTTAATACCCCATAGAAGTAAAATACCCCCTCCTTAATGAATAGCATAGCAGCAAGTCAGCTTCAAAGACCTGAGAGTCAGTTTCTTCTACACTGGACATCAACAAGACTGTTGGTGGAGGTACATATAACTGGACAACATGAGCCGCGTAATCGACAGGTGAGGAGAGCGCTACAAATCAGAGGTGAGTCCAGTGCACTTGACTGCGCTTATTAATCTTATCTCAAATATTTATTAAAAAGATTCTATTTTGTGTGACATTAACAGGATCCACTTTGAAAACAGCTGGGTATGAATGTATCTACAGTGATATTACATGGTACTAGGTGCTGGAGGTGTATTCAGTAGATTAGTCAGTAGATTAATCAGCTGATGGTAGTTGACCAAAATTTGTGTTAATCAACTACCGGGTAATCACTTTATTTACAAGGATTTATATGGGACAAAAGTAGAAATTAGTGATTGAGTTAGCAGATGCATTAAAGTCATGATTCACAAGTTTAATGTGTCTTTATATAAATACTTTTTTCTGCTTAAATAGTTGCAGGTGTAGTCTTGTAAGTGCAGTTTGGGTCAGATACACAGAGATATGTAACAGTTTTGAGAGCTTTTGCCACGCCCCCTTTTTAGTCAACTAATGGATCAGCAGGATCGTCAACTCCAGCCCTAGAATTCAGACAGGCACCAGGAATATCAATTTACAGCGTATTTGACACAGTTTTAAACAACAGATCATTTAGTGATCATTCTCCACATGTTAATTGCGTGATAAGAAGTCAGGCCGGCACCTATACGCAATGTTCTCACTGAATATGTATTTCTCTCTACGCTCAGGGTAAACATGTTATTTAATCATCAGAGCGTTTTCTGTCGCTGTTGCTTAAACGGGATGGAGAGAAACCACAGGTGGTGTACACATAATAGGCCTACTCGAGACACTGTGCAGAGAGGCAGCCCCAATGCATATGATTCACCATTTAGACAATACGTGCCGGCCGTGTGGCAGGGCGATTTAAGGTGATGAAACTGATAAAGGTATCTGATAGCGTTGAACATACAAAAATATCCATTCAAAACTATGCAATTTTGTGTATTACTGAACTTTCTTAGCACATTCTTGTTATTGACCCCTAGAAACCTGAGTGCAAATTCAACAGTATATTATATTCCCCGGTCCTGACATTCATTGGTGAGCGTTACCATTCAGTCGTGTCCTGGAGACTGGCCACACTCAACACTAATCTAAGACCAGTTTTCATCACATGCAGCCAAGTTCAAACTAAGCAAACTTATATAGCACATGCTTAATGGTAAATTGGTGGTTAAAGGTCCAGTACCTGATTTATTCCCATGTATTTGAGCAAAATGTGTCTTGCCCCAGTACAGATATGTTGTATAAGCAGCTCTTGAGGTCAAACTATGTCCACTACGCGCTGTTGTATATAAAGCATTTAATTGTCTGATAATGTTAGCATGCTAGTTGTTGTTAGTTTTGCCGTCATGCAAATCCGCTTTTGTCTTTGAGAGTTGTGAAAAGCAATTATCATGGTGAATAATTATGATGTTCAGAATGTAAAGGTGTGAGACATAACTCTGGATCACTGCAAAATGTTAATGTTACGAACTAATGTTGATAATCTGTTTTTCATGTGTTTAAGGCAGTAAAAATTAAAGGTACAGCGCCTTTAATGAAGGTAAAAAACAAACCAAAAAAATTCTATTAGAAAACACAAGAAATAGCAAATATATATATATTGGCCAGGACATATATTTTCAGCAGTTGCACAATTAAAACATTTTTGCCAAATCCAGATGGCATGAAATAGCTGCAGATATATTATGCTGGCTCATTGACACCTTTTACAGTAAATACCATCCCAGAGCCCTATGTGGCACCTAATAAATAAAAATATGCATTGTGTGAAATGTTTCAACATATACTTAAAATGACTCATTGTGTATTCAATGGTGTGCAATTACCACTTACACCTCTGTCTGAGCATGCATTAATGCATGTAGCATGTGGCATCAATTAGGTAAACTGAATGAGCTATAATTATTTCATGTTAGTATAAAAGAAACATTGGTACTTTTATCACCAGATGTCGCCAACAAGATATTTAATTTTTGCCAAATCCTGAATATCTCTCTCTATTTTTTATACAGACTGACATCAGTCTGGTCCCTATGCCGTCTGTTGCGTCTAAAGCCCGGTCAAATGTGATCGTGCATTCAGATTAGTTTATTTCAGTGACACATGTGAAACGAAGGAGCTCATTGGTCACCTATGATTTACAAATAAAATCAAACATGGTTTAGTGCTTCGCTCATTGATTCTGCAGAAATCCGCCTGTTTTTCTGAATAAAATCAAACATGGTTTAGTGCTTCGCTCATTGATTCTGCAGAAATCCGCCATGTTTTTCTGCCCCCTGAGATATTTTTTTCCTTTATTATTTCCAATACGTATGGCCATGTGTGTCCCTGATTGGCTAACCCACCTGTCAATCACGCCCATTTGAAAACAGGGAGATTCACCGGTGACCAGACTCACATCTTCGTAAAGTATTGAAATGTGTATTCTGGATCCCAGGCAAATTTTATTCTGTCGGATAAAGAAACTAGAACTAGTCTTTCACAGACGGCTTACAATGGTGATTACATTTGTGTGTGCAGTTGTATATATACATTAAAGAAGACACTGTAGTTTTGTCTGCTGTATAGTTATAATCTATGACATCTGTGGATCATGTTCTATTTGGACATTTTAAATCGCAATATTGATCTAAAACAACTTAATAATATAAAAGGTCTGATCAATATCATCACAACAAAGTGCTGCATGCTGTCAACCTCTTTTATGGATAGCTGCAGATCATTCTTGTGAGTAGCAGATATTTTTTTCATTTGTGCTAAAAGGGCTATGCGACGCTGCTGAATCCTACGCGTATCACCGATTAAGAAAATAAAATTGTAGAACAAAGTAAGTACAGAGCAGTGGGTGTGTAGTGGTGGCGGTAAAAACGGAGGCTTATCAGAGCAATGACGTCTTGAATGCAGGAGAATATGCACGAATCACTCTAAATACAACTTGGAGTGGGTAAATGAGAAGGGAATACATTTATAGCATGGTTAAAAGCTCCGAAAAGTCAATTTTGCACAACCTGTCTCCTTTAGAATTTGATGATAAAAATGAAAAGAACAATGCAGATAATTACTACTTACTGACATTACTGACGGGTTTTTTGGAATTCCAGGAGCTGTGCCGCCAGGTTCTTGTTGTGTCCAAATCACTGCATCCTCTTGAAATGTTGGAAAAGACAAAATGTTACATTACAATGCACTTTGACAAATGTATCAACAACATGAAGCTAATTTGTATGTTCCCAAAAATCACGTGTAGCTTCAGTGAGATGTTCATTTGTAGTGACAATCTAACTCCTTAAGGTATTATGCAAAAATTCAAAATTGCAAAATTCGCTTTTTTGGAGCTTTCTATCATGTTATAACATTGTTCCCTCATCAAAAACATGCCTGAGGAGGTTTTAGATGTCATCCATGCATATTTGAGCAATCTTGAGGTCTCTTCCCGGCACTGTTTGAAGCCTTCTTGAGGTTAGCAGTGCAATCCTATTCAAAGTCCAGCCCACAAGCCTATATAACCCATGCTCTTGAATATACAAGTGTAATAACCTCTCTTTAAATCAAATGGATTATATAAAAAAATCACTTTTTACCAAGCTTATTACAGTCTGTGGTAACAAAATGACAGTAGTTAAAATGAATCTAGGCTAAACAAGCTGCTAAATAAAAGTGCGCTGATGTGCTTAGTCTCTGATTAAAACTACCTCTGTAATTACTACACTCATGGGACCGGCTCTTCTGCTAAGTTGACTAGTGTTTTGTTTCAAGAGTTAACATGCTCCAATTCACCTGTCCCCAAGAGGCGCTGTGCGCACCTCCCTGTAATGCCTTTGGCCCTTTCAGCTACTGGAGCTGTCTGCTATGTGTCTAAACTGGAGAGGAAGCCTGCTCCTAATCATAGCAATCACTCACCCGAAAGGATTTTCCTCTTTTCCCCTCTCTAAAAAGGGTTATTTTTAGTGTCTGTGTATGAACAATGTTTTCAAGCGACAGTTATTATCAGTGATTTGACTAAAACGATGTTGCGTAAAAAGCTCAGGCGGACTCAGCGTAGCTGTAGTCAATTTGGACCAATTATTTTTATTTCATATAATTCTGTGTTGTGCCAATCAGAAAATTCCTGATTTCCAACATTGAAAACTTTGTGATGCAAAGCTAAATTAGATTTGCTCATGATGTGTGACAAGCGCTTATTGTGTGGAACAGACAAATACCGTGAATTGATGTAATAATGTTTTTTTGTCGTCTTCAAAATAAACCTCCAGTCAAAAGGCAGAAGAAGGAGGCAGTGTTGAAGAAATCTGTGCGGACAACAGCTGCAGACTCGCTGTGAAAACCTGCAGACAAGGAAGAGAAGGACAAAAAAGTACAGCTCTGCTCACCAAATCCACGACATCTATGCACCGCTGATGCATTCATCTGAAACGCCGCATAATGGCTGAACTGAGTGACAACTTCACAGATTAAAGTGATTATGGGATGCGGGAGTAAAACCAAAGTCTGTGTTCACATCCAAGCCAGCAACATGTAAATAAATGTTTCTTCTGAATAACGCTGATAAACTGTATTCCTCTAGGTCTTCAGGCTGCAAGAGAGAGCACACATAAACTTCTCCACATACAGTACGGCAAGATAATATGACCTCAGGTAGGTTTAAGACAGTTTTATGGAAGTTAAAATTCAGCAAAATGTTTTTACTCCAAACTGCCATTTAAATCAGAGAAACATACATACACAGGCCTACATATATATAGAATTCCTAATGTTACAGAATCCCAACCTATGTTTGCAATAATATTCTACATTATCTCAAGTTTAGGTCTAATTACTCATAACTAGCCAACATGTTCAAGCTCTAATAATAATAATAATAATAATAATAATAATAAATCCTGACCTTAATTAGCTGAGATGTATGGAGTTCAGTGAAAATGACTCATTAGTAAAGAAAATAAAGTGGAAATTGCAGTGGACTCGGCTACATTAGCACAGTGTCTGTTGTAGCCAATTTTAGCTTGTGCCTTTGTGCTAAGAAAACAGCATTACCTTTTCATCCCAATAAAATAAGAAAAAAATGCAAAAACAAAAAAAATAAGGCCACTTCATACTAACATAAAACTACGGAAGGACAAACATCTTTCAAGACTATTTAATTGAATGACCTTGTGTGCAGCAAAAGAAATACTGCTCCACCTAGTGGGGGCAGCCGCTATGGCCTCACGGAGCTCTCGCCTGGATGGATTTTACCCTTGAGACAACCGTTTTCGTGCCTTTTCCATCTTCCCGTTATAGCATTTTACAAACGTCACATAAAAATGAACTTTTCCCGCTCTTCTTTCCTGTCCTGAGCGCGAGCGTGAGTTTGATTGGCTGAGCGGCACATCAGAGGGATTAAAGGGAGCTCGAGAGGAGATGGGGTGCTCAGTGATGGCGCTGCTGTGCTAGTCTAAGTACCCTAGTTATTCATAGTAGCCGGTCCCAAGAGCATTCTTTTTTTTTTTCTTTTGCACTGCGTAACTTTTTTAGTGGAGGTGCTCGTCTCTTACAGCAGGAAGTTACAGTGCACCTCTTAAAAATGTATAATGCAGTATAGTGTGCATTAGCTACAAAAGTGCAGGTTTAATCAAATGACGGCAGGTAGGCTAACTGCATCAGTAAATAACACGTGACCTAATTTTACCGTAGGCTTTAGAAGCTTGAAATAATAATACACTTAGCCGAACACTTGCACTAACATTCCCAAAGGAGGACGACAAACGAAACGACAGGACAGGAGTTAGTCTGATAGTAGAGAAGACTTAAAACCAAGTTCCGTGGAAGCGGTCGCTATCCCGATGACCGGCTTTGAACTACCGAGCGCTGAGTCGGCTGCCCTATTTCCAGAGTCTACCTGCGCCCAGAGCCCCTCCTCCCCGGGCCGCTCTGCCTCCCCTCCTCCTCCTCCTCCTCCTCCTCACCCAGCTCGGAGTTTGTGTTGTGCACTCGTTGCAGTAGGAGGTGCACGGATGACGTTTCTCCAGACTCCTTTTAGTTTGTTTTAAAGACTTATTCTATTTTTTAGGAACATCCAGGATCCCGCTGAATTTCGGAGAGATCGCCCGGACATAATGTGAGCTCGTCCGCCTCTTGTCGCCAGAGCCGTCGCTGTGGTTCGTCCTGTCAGAGGCTGAGGGGACTACAGTGAGAATACGCAGTAGGCTACACTTCTATCCGGTGTGTGTCGTGCTGTCAAACTGAAAACTATGTCTTGCGAAGCTTGAGGAGAGTAGAAAGGGGACGTTTCAGTGCGATTTATTCACTTTGCTTTTTGCCTCGGCTCTTTTTGTCCTTCTGGATTATCGCTGCCCAGCAACACAGCCACCTGACAACTCTGGATGTCGTAATTAAGGAAGGTAAGATGAGGACAGGGCTCAACATTTGTCCAATGTGTTCCAGATTTTTGTGTGTCACTTCTGTGGGAACTATTTTCATGACAAGTGCACCGGATCCCCGCTTCATTTGTTACGCGTCACATTCGGGATAACTTTCACGCGGGACCGTTAGTCTCGTGCATACTCCCTAATAAGTTGACGTCCGTGCGTACAAATCAAAGTTGGACTAGTGGGGCAACTTCTGTCTTTTAGGCATCAGAAATGATAAGGCGGACGATGCAGAGGTTGCCTACACCCATATTATCGGTAGGCTGTCACAAAAGCGCACAATGCATTCTCCTGGTAGCCCATTATCAAAGCAGTTCGTTTAACACTAGAGAAAAGTCACAGCACCAGTTTGCATCCAAAAATGGAGAGAAGTGCAGATTTCGAGGCTGTGTCCTACAGAAGCCGGACAGGCACAGCATAGGATATCATGGGCTATAAGACGTTTTGGACACTACTAGTTCTCCCATTTTGAACATTTGCACAAACCCGTATATTCTCGTGTTAGAATATAGGCTGGGTAAACACCCCCTATAAAGCAATCACAGTGCTTTTATACAGTTGTCCGGAAAATGCAGGGGTAGTTGCTTAAACATGCCCCAGACTCATTCTCTCTTGTTACAGTCTTAAATTCAAAGACAATTCGCTTGTATATTAAAATGGTTTGCATGTGACATTGCTCCTCCAGCCTTTAA
The DNA here is from genome assembly GCA_000787095.1 of Periophthalmodon schlosseri. Lineage (NCBI taxonomy): Eukaryota > Metazoa > Chordata > Actinopteri > Gobiiformes > Gobiidae > Periophthalmodon > Periophthalmodon schlosseri. The sequence goes on along the minus strand of KN486748.1, from coordinate 10,830 downwards.
AACAAAATTTGAACTTGTGTCGCAGCTATGTTATGGCTGCAAGAGCTATAACTATTGAATGACAGCTGCCGGGCCAATCCGTGACAGGGCAGAGGAGGTTGGTGGAACTCGGTCTTCATTGGCCAATGAGCGCGCAGAGGAGGCGGGGTCAGCGCTCGCAGCTCAAAGAGCGTCATTGACATGAATTAACCCATTCCCACCTCCCTCTCCAACTTGCGTGTTTGCGTATAACCCTGGTCAAGTTATAAAAGGCGGGGATACTGAACAGAAAAGAAAGACAGATTAAAATAGTGAGAATGCAAGAGCTCTCTCTATATTACGTCTTCAATCAAACTGTTCTGTGGGCTGTGATTTTTTAAATTATGTTATTCACACATGTTTACATTCATTAAAATTTGTCATTGTCTGTACCTATTATTAAAAAAATCAAAATAAACAAAAAACAGCTATGTAAATAATTTGTTTACTTTGAAAATTCTAATACTTTTTATTTTATTTTTTCCTGTAGAGCACTCAGTGAACCAGTAATGGAGACCAAACGATACCAAAGTTATTTTGATGGGAATGACACAGAGAACAAATGGCCTCAGGTCCCTAGTTCCACGGACTTCTGTTGCAGCTCAGAGGACTCAGGTCTGACCACTGGAGATATTCTGATGGACATTGTCAACGTCAGCTGCCCTGCTGGAAGTCCAGCTACTGACTGCAAAGACAACAACAACACAAAGAAGCAGGAGCAGCCAGTGCGCCGCCTCAGCCACAATCAACCATTTGTTCACCCACACTTCAACAACTCTCTTCATGGTCATAAGCAGGAAATGGACTCCAAGGAGCTTTCCAAAACCGTTGCTGAGTCTATGGGCCTCTACATGAACGCTGCCAGGGAGGCAGACTTTGCTTTTAGCCAGCACGGGGGCAGTACCAGCCCTGGGAAACTGTTCCCAGTGTGTGGGCGTTCTCTAGAGGAGAAGCAGAGTGGAGCCACAAAAAACCCGAAGTTAACACCGTTTGGGTTCCAGCAGCCCTGTTCCACCCACACAGCAGGCTCAGGGACACCAGTGAACTCTGGCCCTATGCTGGGCTCCTCTGTGTCCTGCAGCCCTCAGACCTCCAGCTCTATGTCCAGCCCCGGGGGAAGTAATAACATGGTGTCCTCCACCACCAGCCCACCTGTGTGCTTTGGACCTCCATGTTCAGCGGTCAGCAGTCCGGCCAGCCAGACGTCCTGTGCTCAGAGTGTGGCCCACATCAAGCGCAGGAACTCAGCTACATGTAGCCCAGTGGAGTCCAGCACCGTGGGCTCCCCACCACTCACCAGCCCCATGAACGTCATGAGGTCCCCCATCTCCAGCCCTCAGAGCATGAGCAGCGCCTGCAGCGCTTCCTGTAACATGAGGTCCTCTGTGTCCAGTCCCACCAGCACAGCCAACTGCAGCACCCTGCAGCAGTCTATGTCCAGTCCACCCTCAGGGGGCCTCCCTGGGAGCAGCCCCCACGAGCCGCCCTCCGCAGGGTTTCCAGAGCCCAGTCCTGCGAGCGCTCTAGGACTGGTGCAAAATGACATCAACAGCCCAGATCCAGCCTCTCTCACTCAGGACGTGGACTTCAAGAACTTTGAGTTTCCCAAAGTGGAGATGGTTGATGGGGAGGTTTTTAATGTGGGCTTGGACCAGATGGGCATGGTTAAATATATTAAGAATGAGCCTGGCACTGACTTCAGAAGCATGTGTCTTGGAGGATCTAAATGTAATGCAAATAGTACACCCTTCATCACCCAGATTAAGACAGAGCCAAACAAAGACGAGGACTGTATGAATCAACAGCCCTATAACGAACCGTCACAATCCATGGGTCTGTTTCCTGCAGCCGAGACCACCTATCTGTCTCTGAGGAATAACATTGACGAGTACAGTCTCTCTGGAATCTTAGGACCCCCTGTCTCCTCTATGAACGGCAACTATGAGTCTGATGTGTTCTCCAACAATGTCCTGTCTAAAGGGGTTAAGCAGGAGGCCAATGACGGCAGCTATTACCAAGAGAATAACAGCATGCCCACATCGGCCATTGTTGGAGTTAATTCCGGTGGACACTCATTCCATTACCAGATTGGAGCACAAGGAACAATGTCTTTCACGCGGCACGATGTGAGGGACCAGTCCAACCCCTTGTTGAATCTAATTTCTCCAGTATCGGCATTAATGGAGTCATGGAAAACTCGTCCGGGCATGTCACAGGGGTCACTGGCTGTCAGAGGCGATGGATATCCGGGTCAAAACTGCATTACGGACGCCATGTCAAGGTAACACTCTTAATCATGTGGTGTTTTGTTAAAAGCGCTTTCTGATACATACATATAAACTCATGGCATTTGGAGTTGCATACAAGAGCAATGATCTAGTCCTATAGTTGTTTTTAAATTTTCAAGTAAAGAATGCACGGATGATAGGAATTACTGCCCTGTCTGTGTCTCCAAATCTGTTTACAAAAAGTGGACTATCTCTTTAATGTACTTTGCTTCGCTGGCCATTGGGACAGAGTTAGGTGGTTTTCTTGCTACAGCTTTCATTGCCCAGGAGATTTTGGGTGTTTGCTTTGAGAAGTGCAAAATAATAGCAGGAGCTGGGCTTGGGAAAGGCAGCGGGATGCTGGCTCAGAATACAGGAATTTAAAGAACGGGAATCTACCAGGCCATTGTTTCAGAGACGTTTCACATTTGAATGTTTACTTATACTTACCTCATCTAAAAGTCAGATGTAGCTTGCTGAAGTTTAGGTTGAAAAAAGGGATTATGTTTTTTGGAAATAATTTAGAAAAAAATATGAA
>KN486747.1:36031-47609 GCA_000787095.1 Periophthalmodon schlosseri | reverse complement strand
ATGGTAGCCTTTGTTACTTTGGTCCCAGCTCTCTGCAGGTCATTCACTAGGTCCCCCCGTGTGGTTCTGGGATTTTTGCTCACCGTTCTTGTGATCATTTTGACCCCACGGGGTGAGATCTTGCGTGGAGCCCCAGATCGAGGGAGATTATCAGTGGTCTTGTATGTCTTCCATTTTCTAATAATTGCTCCCACAGTTGATTTTGTCACGCCGAGCTGCTTACCTATTGCAGATTCAGTCTTCCCAGCCTGGTGCAGGTCTACAATTTTGTTTGTGGTGTCCTTTGACAGCTCTTTGGTCTTGGCCATAGTGGAGTTTCGAGTCTGACTGTTTGAGGTTGTGGAAGGTGTCTTTTCTTGGCCATAGTGGAGTTTGGAGTCTGACTGTTTGAGGTTGTGGACAGGTGTCTTTTATACTGATAACGAGTTCAAACAGGTGCCATTAATACAGGTAACGAGTGGAGGACAGAGGAGCCTCTTAAAGAAGAAGTTACCGGTCTGTGAGAGCCACAAATCTTGCTTGTTTGTAGGTGACCAAATACTTATTTTACTGAGGAATTTACCAATTAATTCATAAAAAATCCTACAATGTGATTTCCTGGATTCTTTCCCCCCATTCTGTTGAAGTGTACCTATGATGAAAATTACACGCCTTTTAAGTGGGAGAACTTGCACAATTGGTGGCTGACTAAATACTTTTTTGCCCCACTGTATTACAGTGAAGAATTCTGAAGGTAAATGAAATTCCCCCAGCCAGCACTGTGGTACACAAGCTCAACTATTACTATTTACAACTACTATTCAATTTATAACAGCAAGTAGTTCTACTGAAACCAGGTATCTAACGGTACACATATGCTTAGATGAGTGAATGGATAGCCTATTTTGTTATGATAGTACTTGTACTCTTACATAGCTACTGGAATATATCTTCTTTCTTTAAAATGTAGTTTGTTGTCAAAATGTGGTGGATGTCAGTACTAAAGTACATGAAAAAGTGGTATTAACATATTCAAATCTTTATTTTGTAGACTTGCATAGGCGTGTGAGTGTGATGACTAGTGCTGAAAACCTGTGGCTATTAGCTCTCCATTAGCCAACCCTTCAGGGAGAGTTCTGTCCCGCCCCCATCCCATCAACAGGATCGATATTTGGGGTAGGGTTTGCTCTCACGGGCCTCTAATGGCAGCCTGTCCGGAGCCAGGGGTAACACTATACATGCTGACGGGAAATGGAGCAATGGGAGGGGAGGGCAATGTGGCAAATTTTAGAAGATGAAAGCTAGAACCACTGAAATGTTAAAACAGACGAGATAGAAGCGCGTGTCTGAGTATGTTCAATGGAGAGAAGAAAGAGAGCATCCTGGGAGAGTGCAGTGGCCTCATTCAGAGACAAGGCCATTTTTGGACATGGGAAAATGACAAAAATACACTATTTTTACACTATTTTTGGAGAAAAAAAGAGAAGAAACGGTTTAACAGGAAGTGGATTAATCATGGTATGTACAATATTTTTTTATATATAAATCTATGCTATCGTGTTCAGGTATAAACCAAAGCTTGGTTTCAGAAATAGTCTACGCATTTATAAACCAAATATATTGTATATCTAGTTCCTGCTATATATATGTACAGTGGGTATTTGTGGAAGATGTGGCGTAAGAAATAGCTTTTTGTACAGTGTCTGACATTGTGATTTGAGAGGTCTTTGTGTTCAATGATATTGTATTACAACTGCATTGCGCTGATTACGTAGGCCAATGGATAACGCCCACAAAAACTTTGGTCATCTTTATTGGTTCTATTAAGTGTAATTGTATTATTTTACCTATTTCCAAATGTAAATCCATTAACCTTTATGGCTTTATTGTGAAAAATAGTTGAAACATCAGGGAAACATTTGACAAGTCATTGGTGGGACTGGCGGCCAAACCATTTATCTTGTTTTCATAATGACCTTTAGACTAAATCTGACAGAAAAAAAAGTTTTACAGTATTTTCCACTGACAAAATAAAAAGTAAAAAACATATGGAAGGTATTACAAAGTTAAAATAAATGATGTTTCAAACCTGTGAACAGAGCAGCATTACAAGCTCTACCACTGACGTGCTTGACTTCATACACACCAAACCTACAACAGAAAGACAGCAACATAGTTAGGACCAGACTAAAGTTACACTGACGACCACAAAGCACAAGAAATATGTAACATTACCATTACTGTCAAAATAGTTACGCTGTACATTTTTTGCTATTTTACAGTAATTTGCTGTTGTCAGAGTTATAAGAAAAAGCATGCTACAAAAAGGACAAGAACAAACAGTACGGCAAGAGAAGAGGGGAAAAAGTAAGGGAGTGAGAGAGGGAAAGGCAGAGACAAAACATTAAGACAGTGGATGACAAGAACAGGACACCAGGAAGCAGGTGGGCAGGGAAGTGTTCACGGTTTGTACAAGATCAAATTTTAAAGTTGTAAGAAATAATCTTCTCTAAAAATAAATCATTTGAACTAGCTAGCTATGTCAAAGTAGTCAGACCTGTACCTTCTTGATGAATGGGTGAAGCAGCTTAAAGACACTTCTATTCATTCACACAGACACATGAGTAGGGCTGGGTCATATGAACCTGCATCAATAAACTAGATATATTGGGCCTCATTAATGAAGTTTTCCTAACAAACTAATTTGTAGTTAAACTTCAACATGTTGGTGACTTAAATATATCCTCACTGAGTGTGCTCATGTGTGTTTGGACATTTGAAATCACCACTGAAGTGGTAAAATAGTGTCAGTCTGTACACGCGCTTCATCTGACTTCCTCGTTCACTCTCTCCCTCACGCTTTCACATTTACTAATGCCAAGCCCATATTGGCCATATATGGAAGTTTACGCCCTCTAAACTTCCATATATGGCCAATCTGGTCTTATTGCTAAATAGAAATTCATTTTTATGTAAATTAAATGTAAATGAGTGCAGTGGTGTTCGTAGCTGGATGTTGGTGAATTAATTACAGATTTCTCTCAGCATCTTCTTAAAGTGGAAGTTACGAACATTTTTTTAAAGAAAACATTCATGAATGAGGCCCATGGGCTTTAAATGAATGGAATAACTGTGTTTTTTGGATATGCTTTAAGATGTATCTGTACTGTTATACAAACAAACCAAGTGAATATAGGATTGTAGCTGTAAATATTTGTCTCAATTCATTAATACAAGTATATTTGTATATAAATCCAAAGATAGATAGTGTAATGTATTATATTGTGCATGTAGCTCACAAAGTAAGCCATGGTGTACTTTAAGTTTATTACAACAAGAAACAGAAACTTAAAAAAAAGATGCTGATCCACATACAATGTAAGCAGAAGTCTTCCCATACTGCTAATACTATGTCATATTTACTGTTTTTGCTGGTGTTCACAAATGCACTTTCCTATGTAATACTTGCTAAACTGCCCAGCCCTACACACACTCACACACTCACAGACCACCATAGTGAGGTGTTCAGGCACACACTGCAGTGAGGGACAGTGATGGAGACTCCACAGAGAGACGCCAGTTAGAGAAAAGGAGCCGTGTACAGCACCTGTACCTTCTATGAGCAGCTCCTGCCCATGACTACCCAGCAGCGTCCGGGACAAGAAGGGGGCGAAATCCACGAAAATCTCTCGGAGCAGGGGCGCAACTTTCTCCAATGCTCGCTCCAACTTTGTAGTGATGCTGTAAAGGATGTAAGGCATAAAACATGAGAGAGTTATGACTGGGGAAAGATTAAAAACTAGCATTTAAATGAGGTTTGAAAATCATGTGGGGAAAACTCAGGGGAGACTTGTGAGAGGAGAAACATGCAAGAAAAAGCCAGGACAAATTATACAGAGGAGAAACAGGGAGACTAAATGATCACAGAATCAAAAAGCGTGAAATGATCATTGAGTGTAGAGGAAGCATTAGGCCTGGATTAAGTTGATGGCACTGCAGTTTAAAGGCTATAAGCTCTTATAAGTTGCGCAAGTACAGCTGCAGTATATGGCTTCAGAAATGTCTCTGCTTCAGCCAAGCTATAAAACTAAATATTATTAAGTTGGTATAGCTTTGTATAAGTATGTATGGGTTATAAAAACTGAACCTAGAAATGAATAAGAATATTCAATATGCAAGCCTTGGCCTCCTATGTCCTTTATAGGCTATGTAATAATAATATAGTCCCATGTAATAGAAAATACGTTAGATACAGTCTGCCTCATGGCCCAGTGACTTTAATTCTGAATGGACATTGTTCGACAAGGCTGGCTATTAGTCATTATAATAGAAGATTATACTACATACAATTATAATTTATTAGAAACTTAACTTCACTGACTGACTCTCGCTAACTTATGTGTTAGGGGGATGTTCTTAGAGTGAACTTGAGGCATAACTTGTTGTTTTAACCTGCTTCTAAGTTACAGGTATTTTACACTGGAAGAGGTTAAAACATCTCAAGTCTTTTTAAGCAGTTATTTGCAAAAGTTCAAACAGGACTTTTTGGAGTTAGAGTAAAATGTCCATCCCAGAAATGACATCAATGTATTTGTCATTTCTTGCAAGGTGTGGCCCGGTGAACATTAAGAGGTGGTTGGGTGTAGCAGGCTGTGTGTACGTGTGTGTGCGTGTGTGTATGGGTGGAGGGTTAGGGGGGGTGCGTGGGTTGGGTATGGGGGTCTCCTTGCCTAAAACACTGTCCTGCATCTCGAGGGGCAGCCTGCAGGAGTGTCACAGAGCTAAAAGACTCAGGGGACGTCTGCAGCACTTCACAATAGGCACTGCAATACAAACCACAATACAGCCATATATAGACACACACACCATTACTGCGAACAGGGCACAACCACACAGCTAGAACATTACTAGCATAAAAACATAACACTACTGCTATGGCGACTAGGATGACTTCAATGAGATACCTAAAATGGCAAATTATCTGTTTGTGTTATTGAAACAAACCTGTTTGACTTAGCATAAACAAAGTATACATAAGTTGTATTTTTATCATTTTTTGTGTTGAAACTTGTCATAATTACAAGTAAGATGTGAAATGAAGTGGAAGGGGCTGAATTTCAAGAAAAACAAACAAATCAACACAAAATGAGGGGATTGTAAAGAAAAGGGCGGGGTAGTGACAATTTGAACAGTATTTTTGAGACAGCAGATCTGACCTCATGTTTTCCATAGTGTCCTCTGGCATTGGGGCAACAGTCTGCACCGCCGGCAGGTTTTTACTGGTCGCACCATTCACAAATGATGAAGAGGAGGAGGAGGAAGAGGAGGCAGAGTCTGTGGCACCTGCAGGGAGAAGAGAGTAAAATATTCACAACAGAGAGGTGAGTTATGCACATAATAGGGCTGCACGATATTCTTCTATTGATATACTTTTTAATAGCACAATCATTCTAGTTATATTAAAACAAAGATGTAGATATCTTCATTTTATAGTAAAGACGTACCTGAGACAAAACCAAGACTAATTTACAACTTAATGTGGAGGTTGACCAACCTTTTTTAGTTCTCAGAAAAATGATGTCAGATGGAGAACTTTGTGATAATGCAATATATTTAGTTTGTTATTCAACCAATATTGAAATGTAGATAATTTTGCAATATATTGTGCAGCCCTAACACATACACCTGAATAATCATATTAATTCTAAATTTATCTACAATAGTTGAATCTATTAAGTGATACAAGTAAACAAGTACGACAAAATTTGTGACAGATCTTAGAATTTGTATGCCTTTATGGTTCCCCTAATTGACAAAATTTCATGTACATGTGGCTCAATTCAAATCAATCAACTTAAATGCCAAGCTCCTTCTCTCGTGCTGTTTATTAAAACAAGTGTTAATTAAAACAAAAAACATGACAAAAAATATACGTTGTTTCACAAGCTCAGAATCATTATCAGGTCTGTTCTTTTCAGCAGTTTTGGCCATACTCCTGCCCATCAGCTGTAGTTGGATCTGTATTCCTGGCCAGGCCCTCACAAACATACTGTACGTATGATACATGCATAATGCAAAAGGATGGGATTTGTTCTCCTGAGTGGATTGCGTGTATTGATTGCAAAGCTATTTTCACAACACACAAACACAAACACAAGCAGCAGCATGTCCGGCCAAATATCATCTAAATTCAATTCAGCAGAAACATTAATAAGTATGATTTCTATTACACTGGACACTGGTCTGGGTAATCTATTTTTCATGCAGAAGACAGAGGAATAGCCAAATACTGAGCTTTAAAATAATACTAGTAAAGTAAGGGGAGTAGTATAAAAATGGGGAAATGTGGGCAGACTGATAGAAAAGTGGCAGCTTCTCCAACAACCCCCGTCACACAGTCCAGGGACAGTGGTCAAGTGTCCACAACAAATAATAGTACATTTCAAAGAAGTAAGTGATTTAGAGATTTTAACTTATTTTATCTTCCAGTTCAGTGGTTCTCAAACATTTCCCACCATGTACCGCCTAAGACAATATTTGGATTTCGAGTACCACTAATTCTAAACCCGAACTATATCAGGCCTATCTTTGGGCTAAACATAGTGTACAATGGGACTAAACCAGGGCTAAAATATGACTAAACCATACATAAAGTAGTTCTAAATAGTGATTAACCCAAAAGGGGGAAATATATTAGAAGATAATTATCTCTAAACTAAACTAATACTCAAACTGCAGAGTGCCACCAGAGGCAGCCCACATACCACCTGTGGTACAGATACCACTCTGAGAAAACACAAGCATGTAAATGATTAGAAGATAAAAGGAAAAACAGAAAAACTTGAGCAGAAAAGTTTTGGCCTCATTTAAGAATCACCTTACACTATTTGGAGAAACACTAGTCATTGTGCAGGTGCTTGTTTGCAGCTTTGCCCGGGCTGATAAAGAGCAAACATCTTAAAATAGTGCCCACAGAGGAGATAGCTGAGAGGGTGTAGACAAAGCAGGTACAGTGTGTAAAATCTCACCAGTCGTGTTAATCATGCTCTTGGGCGTCGCCGTGGCAGCAGCGAAGATGTTGGGCGTGCTTCCGGGTGTAGCTGCTCCGCTGGTGGTTGGTGTGCCAACTGTGTTCACTGACAGGCTGCCGGGCGGGGGCTTCTTTACTGGAACCACAACACTCCTGTATTAGATAAAACAAAACACATTATACTTAGTTACTGCAGAAAATAGTTTAGCTTTATAGGCTACTATAAAACTGCATTTAGATGAGGGATGAACACAAATGCATAAAAATACATGTACATAAATTACCGTGAATTAAAGAGTATCACAACACTCCTATCTTAGATATATATCGAGAAAAGTGATTTCCTACTTTGATAGAAAATATTTAATCTTTATGGACAGGGCAGAACTATAATAAAAATGCATAAACATACTGCAGAAACTATGCCAGATATTGCAAAGGCTACTCCCATCATTTATCTGATATGGAATAGTATAGTGTAGTAGAGTGATTTAAACTTAGTACCATCTCCATACCATCTAAAATGTAGTAAAATGAACATATATTCAGACTAATCCAAAAGGGGAAAAAACTAAATTCATACAAAATAATACAGGGACCAGGACCGGACCAGCCATAATTAACAACAACCATGATTCGATTAGCACAGACTAAATGAGTACTTTATATGGTGAGAATCAAACTAACTTGATGTGCTAACTCATTAAGTTAGCTGAAACCTGTCTTCAAATGTTTCTCTTCCCATGTGTGTGATTTCAAACTACATAGAGAAGATGAGGGGAAATTGGGAAAATGAGTCTGTAGGTCATTCCTAATAACTAAGTTCAAAAATAAAATCAGCACAGCTGACATTTAAAACCTCCAGTCACGCCTGTGCTGTTCAATTTGATTATAATTGTGGAGACTTAATGTGAGAAATAGTCTTTCATTTAAAAAAAACTTTAAAATGTGAGGTAAAAGTGAAAAGGTGAGATGACTTATTTCTAAGCAAAGGTTTTGTTATATCAGTCAAGCCTCTCATAAGATTCTACAATTATTTGTTTCCCCTTTTCAAATTGTTACAAAAATACACCAAAAAAAGCTATGACCTTGGCCAAGAAATGTGACTGAGAAATCTATTTCAATCCCAACAATACTGAGTCTACTATGAGACTATTGTGAATTTTGCCAAAAATATTTTACGATGTGCCTATTTTCCATTGTTAATACAGTGCTGGATTGCTCTTCTGCTGAATGCACAGTGTTAGAGCAATACCGGGAGGAATATGAGAGTTCAAATAAAAAAAAAAATCAATATGACCTCTGGCAGGTACTGTGTGCTTGTAAATGATGCAGTTCAGATAGCTTTATGGTATGGTTCAATAAGCTTTACTGTCTAAACGTGGGCCAACTGGTCAATTCCAACACCAATGTTTTCCCAAAGAACAAACAAACACCATTATAATACACTAATGCACAAATATTGATAGTAAATATAGATTTTTGTAGATGGGCCATAATTTATTGATGATGTGGATATGGCTTTATTTCCCATAGGTGCAGCACTGACCTGTCGAAAGAGTGGAACTGCATGGGTAACATGGGGTGAGTCTTCAGGGCGGGGTCTGGGTGATACGGGGTTGGACCAGATTCCTGACCAAGATCGCCTCCATCCACCGGAGCTGCCACCAGGCTCTTCAAAATCTCCTGCAAATAACAAGTGAAATATGTGTAAGAAAATACATGTTGAGACCAAATAAATACTACTTGAATTTTACATTCATATAGGAATTTACGGTAATTAAATGAATATGCACATGACAAATAACTTTTTCCAAAATACAATACATTCTGTTATTCAATCCATGTTTCCACTACAACAAAGCTTTATATAGCCTTTTTAATTTATAATACTCCTACCACTACTACCATTAGTGTAATTTTATCAACAAAAAAATCTTGACATGCGTGGCAATAGTTTACTTGAGTATAGAACTCAAGCATATTAAAAAGTTTTTGCTATAGTAAACAAAACTAAACTACTATGTACTATATTTAAAGAGGAGGTATAACACTTCTATGGGCTATTAACAGCTAACATGTACCATATTTAGATCACCATGTCACCTTTTGTTTGTTGAAAATTATATTTGCCAAAACAGAGAGCTGCAGAGAGCTTCCTTGTTATGTAGGCTTATGGGCTGAGCCTTAATAGACAAGACGCGTGGTCTTGTATACCTAGTTGAAAGGTGGCCTCAAACAGTGCCCGTGAGAGACTGCAACACCACGCAAATATACATGATTCAGAAAACCTCTTCAGCATGTTTTGGATGAGAGGACAACGTTATAAAATGGTAGAACACTCAGAATAGTTGAGCATAGCATAATACCCCCTCCCTAATACTTAACTTGTATTGTAATTTTATTAAGTTGCTTCATTCACTCATTTTAGTCATTTAGTCAAACAACCACAAAAGAAAAATGCATATTGCCAAAAACTAAGCAATATAACATAACAAACTGGTTACATACTGTGTCTACAGTGTGTCGTGTGAAACTTGCCTTGACATTGATGCCTTTGTTTGTTTGGCTGATGCTAGATATAGAGGAGGGTGGGGCTTGACTGGAGTTGGGTGTGGAGCTTGGATTGTGAGGTGAGTCCAGCAGACTCTCCTGTGACCTCCGGACATCCGACAGACTACACAACAAGTCAGTGCTGCTGCCCCCAACTCCACTTATGTCCCTGTCCCTGTCTGTCTCTCGTCCCACCAGGCCCAGACCAAGTCCAAGGCCCATGTCCGACCCATTCAGAGACCCAGCCACGTGACCCTCCTCCCCAATGCCCGAGTCCGTGTGAGGCAGTCCGGCCCGGGGGGAGTCGTCCACCGGTGTGGGGGTTTGCTTGTCCCTGTCGGAGAAGGCTGACGATGGGTGCTCTACAGGAGGAGATGACAAGTGCTATTCAATTCATATGAAAAATATGGAGAAGTGGTAAAATTGCTCTATTGCTAAAATAGTGCACGCTAACATTTAATGAAGTAAAAAAGTATAGTACCATCGTAACATTACCTCTAATAACATGCCTACTTTGGCCTACTACTTGCTAACTACTAATACTTCTACCATAACTGCTACAGCTATTACTGTGTTATTTTTTGTTACTTATTCTATGTTATTATACTGCTATTACTATGACAAACTGTGTAACATTGCTACTAGAGCTGCTTGATAATGGCAAAATATATCACAATTATTTGTCTCATAATTGAAATCACGGTTATTTGAAACAATTACTTCTATATTGTTCAAATTAACCTGTAGAGAAAGCATAGACCTAATATATTTATTGATAATCTTTTGAGACACTTAAGTTTAAAAGCCTATGTAGATTGTCTACAAGTGTCTAAGCTCTAAGTTTTGATTGGAAGAATAAGCGCAAAACTAATTCTTAACAAAATGCAATTCATTGTATTGTTGATTACAATATTTTTGTAATTTAATAGAGTAATCACTGAAACCACAATTATAAATAAGACTGCACAGCTTTAATTGCTATCATCTTTTACTTGTTTTACTTGCTCCTATGTACTAATATAAAAGCACAGCTTAGATTGCTTCTTGTGACGATTTTCCACCAGTATAAGTATGTGGAAATGTCATGCTGTGCTCCTAACCTACAGAATAACGCATCATAATGTCTATTTTTAACCCGTTTTTTATCAGTCATTTCCAGTTGCTTTTCAAGTCTTTCTTTTTCTTTTTTTCTATAATTTCATCATCTCCACAAAGCTGCTGTTTTTAGTCTACACCAGCGCCTCCAGAGTGACTCATTGCTGGCATCCCAGTCCAATGCTGCTAACACTGTGATAAATACAGTCAAAGAAACATCACCTGTACTTGTGGGGGAGTTGATCTCATGGCGGATGCTCCTCCCTGATAGGCTGGTTGATCTCCCAATCTCCCGCTGTGGCTCTAAAATGTCCCGGTATTTAGAGACCATTAAAACTGAGATGAAGTAGACAACTGCCAGGGCGAGGAACTGGGCTTGTTTACTGTCATCCTGGAGCATAGAAACGATAATAATGATCCATCAAAACCATCACATTATATTCACTTTTTGATAAAACATTAGTGGGGAATATGCTATCAATTCATTTGGGCTGTTCCTCTACAGGCACACATGAATAATTTATAACATAGGAAGTTATTTTTGTAGCTCAATGCGTCTACGTTACAAAAATCATATTAAATAATCAAAGTGAAATGTGTTTAATTGATATACTCTATAATTAAGCATAAATATAGCACGTCATACACATCAATTATCAGAAAACATTATAAATATTTAACTGTGTGCTCTCATTTATTACTATAGATTAACAGATATAAAGAGGCATGTCCACAATGATGTAATTTATTGCTGTTCGCTAGTATTTGTGTGAAGCTGTCTTATCTACACTTCACATTAGTGTAATAACAACATTTAAATGCATTAACTTTGCCAATGACACCACATTTATCATTATAGACAATAAAAAATGTCTTACCACATCTCTAAACACCACAGCACGGAGACGATTGATGTCCACA
>KN486747.1:22182-32748 GCA_000787095.1 Periophthalmodon schlosseri | reverse complement strand
ATTCCCCTAAAGCCTAAATCTACTCGGAGGTCCCTCTCCAACTGGGCTGCAGTGCGACCGTGGAGGGCCTGAAAAACAGGGAAATAGGTAAGATTTGAAAAATAGCTTTAACTGAAAACTGCACAAAATAACCCTCATTACAGTGGCAGGAAAACATTTCACAAGAATTACCTTAGAAACTATTTGTCTTTCAAGATACTATATTAAATTAAAGCGAGGCCAACTGAATGGAATATTGCATTTAAAATATTCATCAGACTTTGCTAAAACAGACAGAATTGAACAAAAACAAGGATTATACCAGGACTATGGAAAGGGTTTGCATTAAACTTAAACACCACCAAAGTAGAACTAAGACAAGAAAAATAAACTACCAAATACCCCTGAATGCCTCACGAAGAAGTAACTATCCCACCATTTGAGAATCACTTCATTTTTTGCTTCTATGCACAAACCTGGGTAGTGGCAGTTGTTTGAATCTTTTTGGTGTCCTTATCCTTCCCATCATCAGACCTCTCTGTATCAGACGTTGTGCTGGCCGTATCTCCTCCAGTTTTGAGCCCTGTGCTGTCCCCCTCTGCCCCAGATGCCCCCTCCCCCTCAGGAAAGTCGGGTCTGGCTCCATGCGCGTGACTCTCGGCCTCTGCGATGGAGCTTATGTCCGCCAGAGGACTCTGGATTTTGAAGGGCCCATCTTCTGGCAGCTCTCCGGGGGTGTGGCTGTGTGTGAGGTCGGAGCCGCAGCTGGTCATGTGGGCGAGCAGGCTGAGGTCATCGCTGGCACTGGACGTGTGGGCCGGGACCGGGCCAGAGCCGGGCTGGTCAGGACTGGGCAGGACCAGAGGGTCTGTGGAGGCCAGTGCAGGGAGCAGCTTCTCATCCACCTGGAGGACATGAAGTCAGTGGATCAGTGTGCAACAATCATGCTCAAACTTTTCACACTACGTTCTACAAAAATATTTGGCTTTCCGAGTACCACTAGATCTAAACAAGGATTATATCAGGGCTAATTTAGGGCTTAACCAGGTCTAAAATGAGACTAAACCATAGTAGTTAAAAACAAGGAGGACAAAAACATTGACAGATTTGTCTCTAAATGAAACAAGTACTCAAACTGCAGCATACCACCAAAGGCACACGTACCACAGTTTGTGAAACACTGGTGTAGAATATTGGGAATTACAATTAAAATACATAACAGATAAACATGTTTCCCCCCACCAACTAACATAGTGCTTTAATTTTTTTATTCCTCAGTTTAAAAAAGTCTGGTCTTGCAAAAGTTAATTAAAGTATTTTTTTCTATTTTAAAATGTATAAAATATGTAATCCATAACATATTGAAAATTTACATCAAGCATTAGAATTTGTGTGGAAAAAAGATAATACAATTATGAATGGAATTTTTGCCTTTGATTTTAGCATACGCAAGTTGTATTAATATATTTTTTTCATACCTTGCTGAATAAAAAGCCATTATTACTGGGTACGCTGTCCTTCTCGTCTGCCAGAGTGATGAGTGGTCCCATGTTCCCATCATCCTCCACTGAGAGCCCGAGAGCAGTTCCGATCCCGACCCCTGACCCCGACGTGTCATCTTTAGGTGCCAGATTGCCGTTCAGATTTTGGACCACAGCACAGTACGCACTATCCAGGAGTGAGTCCACCTCCACAAGGGGCCCATTCTCCATCCCTGTCCCGTTACCCCCTGTCCCACCAAGAGCTTCTGGGGATAGATCCAAGTCGTCTAGCTTCACCTCTGTAGCCTCCACTTTTTCGGCTTTAATGTCCACTAATAGGTCATGCACTTCCACCCGCACACCTGCCCCCGCACCCTGCTCCACGGGCGAAAGGGTGTCACCATTGGGTCGCTTCACTGTCCCATCAGCGAGTAAGTTTCTTGAGTCTGCACCAGCCGTTTCACTGTATTCAGCCTCACTTTCAGGTGTTTGCGTTTGGGAGTTATCGTCGATTTCCAGGTTGCCATTGACAACGGGAGCAGGTGCAGCAGAAAGCCCAGATATGGTGGAGACAGAGCCCTTCTTCCCCTTTTTCATGTTCTCTTCCTCCTGACGCTGGTACTCCTCATACATCTTAGCCAGGTACTCTTTATGGGCCTCGTATGTCACCTAGGAAACAAGAAGACATAAGTAGGTTAGCAACATAAGGAAAACATGCACAATGCACAAAGCAATAACTGTAGAAAACTGTACAATCCTTTTTTAAGGGAAAAAAAGCTCAGTGAGATTATACTAACATCATCATGGGTTGTTCATGTGTGCTTTACAACATACAGTGTCCAGTCCTACTTTCACATAATGCTTCACCAGGTCAGAGGAATAACTTTTTCAAATACTACATCAATGCAATTCCCAATAGTGTTTTTAAAACAGTTTGCCCTCCCACCCAGTAAAGTGGGTAAGGTCAACAAAACACCTTTACAATTTAAACATGCAACTAAATGCTGTGACCTCTGGTTTATTCTCAGTAAATATATGGATGATGAAAAACTTTATGTATGATTATTTTTTCAATTTTGATAAATGTTTAACCTAGCAACTAAGACAACATCATGGTATTCTGTTATGTAAAGTTTCTTTGACAAAGTATTCATTTTTTTATATTCTGATTTTTCGGCATGGTAATTGTGCAGTAATTACTTAAGAGTAGGAAAAAAATGTTTGTCAACAGTCAAACATAAATAATCAGCTTTTTGGACACTTAAAAAATAAATAAATAAATAAATAAATAAAAATAAATAATAATAATAATAATAATTTAAAACACAAGAATCATATTTATACTAATCACATTTTAATACTTAAAAAAACAACAACTGTATTACACTTGGTTAAGGCAGTATTTTAAAGGCACTTACTTGTTGATTTTAGTGCAAAACGGGAGTGTCATTATAACATTATATATTATGAAAAGAAACAATACAGTATTCAGTGAGTTATGAGTTGAATATATAATTGAAATGCAATTAAAAGTGTCAATAAAATCCATAACAAGTTGAGCACTTATTTCTAATTTTAAATCTATACAATGTTATTTTTGGTACAATTGATTTCAAGTAAAGCAGGTCTAGAAATATGTCAGATCTCATCAATAGTCCCCACACATCTTATTGTAATCATTATGTACAGCATCACTCAGGGCATCAATCACACACCAGGCAAGACAAGCATAAAAGCATATAATTACATGCATGCGAATAGGCCTGCATGATTTGGTCTTTCACTTACCTTGGAGTGTGCAATGGAGAGAGTGTCCACCCACACCCTCCATCCTCCCCATTCATACTTGATGGCATGATAGAGCAGGATCCTGAAGATGTTGTAGACCATCTCAGTGATCTTCTGCTCCTCTGGGTTTTTGGGGTTGATGTATCCGAGGGAGAACATCCAGTCCTGCCACACGGAACACTGCAGCAGACATCTGAAACAGGGAACAGAGTAACAAGAGAAAGGCTATTAGCTTATAGTCGGAATGGGTTATTACCATTATGGCTGGCTAGCTAATCGAAAGCAATGAAAAGATGCAAGGAATCCCCAAGTACCGTACTAAGATTGAACACAAGAGAATGCAAATCTAGTATAGTATATAATTTCTATAAACAACGCACTGGTCACTGATAAAGACAAATTTCTTCATCAGTGACTTGGAAATGACTCATCCTTTTGTAACAGATGTCAACAGTATGTCATGTCAATGATCAATGATGTCAATGATGTCAATGTCATTTCCATCTTTGCAGTGTTTTTTTTTTTTCCTTTACTCAGTTCTTGCATAGCAGATTGGATAAATGTATATTCATTTCTATTTTATTGGACTTGTACATACACATCTAAAATAAGTCCCCTTTTTCACAGATTTTACAGGCATATTACATTTTATAACCATTCTATTTGCAGTTTGTTATTAAAAACTATTCTAATATTGTAATTTGTGAGCTAATGTGTCCAATACATTTTCCTTCTGGATTATTAATGTCCAAGTCTAAGGTTTTGTGCAATGAATGAACTGTATGTAGACAGAGACACACACAACCAAGCAACCCAGCGTGCTGGGTCTAAAGGAAAGTCAAATCTGAGAGAAAGTAGATCTGCACAGCAGTACTTTGGAGCTCTCAAATTTTATTTTCAACACCACATGTGACGTTTTAGGTCCGGGCTCTTTCTCAGACTTCAATGAGTGAACTCCATTAGAGTAAAGGAATATGACTTCATAAGTTTTATACCTCTGCATACTGCCTTTGAGCACAGCAACCCTGATAATTTTGGTTTTAATGACAAATATCATTCAGTGAGGAATTAGGTGAGGTGGCTTTGATTTAATGTTTTGATGAGACTTTGAAAACTTGAGATTTCAAGTTCAAACAACACACAAGGCCTAATTTTAAGTACTGAATTGTGTTGTTAAATATGATGCACTTACCGTCTGTTTTCACGGCTGTTACTGAAGAGTTTAATCATATCAGACAGAAACAGTCTGCGCACCTCCATCAGCTCTGCACTCGGAGTGGAGTTCTTAAGCAGAGTTGCCACTACCTTCAAAATCACTGCAAAACAAGTAAATAGGGACAAGAACACATTAAATAAACAAATCTGAAAATGCAACTGAATTATAG
Organism: Periophthalmodon schlosseri; assembly: GCA_000787095.1. Taxonomy (NCBI): domain Eukaryota; kingdom Metazoa; phylum Chordata; class Actinopteri; order Gobiiformes; family Gobiidae; genus Periophthalmodon; species Periophthalmodon schlosseri. The sequence goes on along the minus strand of KN486747.1, from coordinate 28,115 downwards.
AAAAAGTCAGAGATGGTGTGATAGAGAGATCAAGAGAGGAAGTTAGCAGCTGTGTCACCTTGAGAAAATGGGCTTTGTTGTTTTATTTACATGGATTAAAGCGACTGTGCTGTATTGACAGAGAAAAGTGAAGAGCTCAGCACATTTGAGGGGTACAGTCTTTGTACTCACTTGGATTTTGGATCTTGACGGTGGAGTCGGGCTCAGGGTGTGGTTTGTGGACAACCTGTGTGCAAACCTGCTCTGTCAGAATCTGAAGAGAAAGGAAATGCTACGTCAATGTAACTGCAGTATTGAATAGTATACCATAAAATATCCACCACTATAACACAGAACCTGCCCCATATATACTTTTACCTACCAATACTGTGAATTTACAATTATTATAACTAAAAATCTTGTGTACTTTGGCTCCAGCCTTGTATTATCAGAAGTGACTGCCAACATCATATTATTACTCACAATTCAATTGTTATTAATAAATATTTGTACACATTTTTCTATATGCGCAGTTGTTATTTTTAAGGTGTGTATATTGGCTACTATTAACCCAGCGTTACTGTTTACAAGCAAGGCATCTGAAATAAATAGCAGATGATAAATAGCTGCTGCAGTTTTATACCCACAGAAAATGTGTACAAACATGTTGCTAAAACTAGGGTGAACATTCTTATTTATTTGTCTTTGCAGTTCCCTCGTCATGCATATGTATGCGATTGTAACACAAGTCATTTTTTGAGTTGCCATCCAACAGGTTTTAAATTGACAAAGCCTCTTGGATGAGAAGCAAAACATATTTAACACTAAAAGCTTGCATCATGCTAATTACTTTTTTTAAAACTTGTCAACAATTATCCCAAAATATCCATAGTATAAGAATAATAAAACCTATATGGCATTAGAGTTATGTCAGTTATTATGTACAGTTAAAGACTTATGTTTTCCAATCCCTTTTTCCACATGCAACTCACTGATAAGACTATTTTCCTCACACAAAAAACAATACATAGCCTCTAATTAAGCCTATTTAAAAAGCTTGACAGCCACTTTAATTATGTCATCTCAAACGGACAGCCCGGCGTCACCATGGAAACCTGACTGAGTGCCAGGCTTACCTCGTAGAGAGTGTTGTAGGTGGTGATGGACACAGTGTTGGTATGCATCATGAGCCTCTCCCCCAGCAGAGTGAACAGGCTGTGGGTGTGCATGATCTCCACCTTTCTCCTGTAAAAACAACACACACAAACGTACAAAAGGCACAAATATGAGCAGAATCTTATTGAAAGATACATTTGTTGTCAAAAGTGGCACTGAAAGGAAGTAACAAGAAGGGCTTTTAATACCAATACAATTCCTGGTTTACAATACGACAATAAAAGTATCTGAACAATCTATTATTTATTTCTGATACCTTTGGTAAGCTAGTCAATATCAAGAACCATAAAGCAGAATAATTCCATTTCAAAAATTCAATAAATAACAATAGCAAATGTATAAGCTGTAAATGAAATTGGTATTTTATGATCCTTTTGATTTGTGCTGGGACTGCCACCTAACTAAGTGCTGAGAGTCTAAATAACATTCTATTTTTATGCACTTAAAACTAAAAACAAGTCTTACAGGTCTTTACAAATTAAGAGCAAGCATCCTGAAAATCACATTCATTTTTATTTGTTAAGGTTGGTCCAAAATCTTATATAACTGTTACATGTGTGGTGTCTAAAACATGCTCACAATGTGAGCATGGGATAGATTCCATTAAACAGTTAGGGACTCTTTGTACAAAATAATAAGAGTTTTATTTTTTTACAAAACAACATTTGGTATATCTAGCAAACAGAGTTTCTAGGTTTGTTTATTTTAAGTACAAACAGCATAATTACCGTATTACCTGTTGTGTCATATTTTAGTTGTTTTGATTTTAAATAGTGCTACATTGTTACATTACATAGCCATTCTATCTTGCTTTAATAATGGTGTTGGGGTTATTTGCTTACGAGCATCAACCATTTGCCAAACGTCTCTTCCCTTTCTATCCCCATAAAATCTTTGGGACGGAAAAAAATCTTCAGAAATTATAATCATAATCATAATTTTATGGCCAAAAATGACAATGCACTCAAAATAGCATCAGCAATGGGCTACATCACTTGGAACTCGTCTTAAAACTGAAATCTTAATTACTTTTCCAATTACAGAAGTTGTTTATTTAAACCTCTAATTGTAAAATAATTGAATCTCATGTTAAGTTTCAGTTGTGTTGACATTTGATATCCATTAGCATTTCACAGAGGAGCTTATACCATGTCAGTTTGCAAAACTTAATTAGATGAAGCATTTGTTTTAATGAACAAATCCACCTAATTTAATCAGGTTTTAATTTCACATTTTATGCTTGCATGATGTCGTATTCTCTTTCTAACATCAATTCAAATAACCTATAACCCATACAAAGAGGTGCTAGGTTAACTGGTGAGTCTACATAGCCACTGGTGAGTCTACTTAGCCAATTATGATTTCATAATTTGTGTGCAATCAGTAGTATATTTTAGTATTTTATTCTTATTGTATTGCTTTAAGAGGCAATTAAAGCTATGTGTTCTTTCTGAAAGTTCACACTTCAATGTGATTGGTTAAATTTACCAGTCAATCGTGTGTGTTTGAGCATAAACCAGAAAAGCATTTAACCATGGTATAATATCCACTTATTACTCTAACTGTTCTTGCTCTAATTGTAATTGTCTAACATGTGAGATTGAATGTAGCGTCTGTGTATTTGTCTTGTAATTTTTCTGGGTGTACTTTACATAAAAAATCCCACTTTTATTTACATTGTGAAATTACAAAACAGATATGTAAACTTAAAGAGACAGCTCTCCAGGACACTGGCGGGCAGCAGATGTTCTCTAAGTGGGGGACTTAATTTGCGGGGGTTCAGGTGCGCTGCTCTAACCTGCTTCCATGCCGTGCAGCTGAGAGGTTCCTGCCACAAGGGATAATACCCAAATCCCTATAGCCTTCCCTGTTGTTCATCAAGACGAGCTCCTCCCTGTCAGTTTGATTACACCGCCCGGACGCCATGATGAGGGCATTACCCCCGCAAACACAAAAACAAACTACTCTACAGAGGTGCCTGGAAAAGATTGCTGCAGTAATTAGTTTTATTGTGATGCTCTACACTCAGGAATTAAAGGCTGCTAATAGTAATGACCTTGGACTGTATAAAAGGTCTACGTTAATGTTGAGCGTTTTTAACCCAAGTGTCAATTGCACTGAATCAACCATAGAAAAACAAATACATGAATGCATACATTTAGTAGCTAGAGAGATATTAGAAATATACTCTAATAGAAATAACTTATGGTTTGTAAGTGGTAGTAATGTAGAAATAATATGAAAATAGTCACTTGAATTATTTAGTTAAAAAATTTCCTCCACAAACAACAAAATTCTGAAATGCATGGGACTCTTGTATTAGCTTAGCAGTTCATATTTTCAATCTTCAATCCAATAATACGCTCCTAGATGGGTTTATAATGTGCACTGTGAACTGAAACCTGATTTGAAAACTTTAATTTAAAATCTAATCAAAATCACAAAATTTGTCAGAAATGTTGCATATTATATTAGTTTTCCCCAAAAAAATCCTACAGTCTTAATAAGCGGTAAATCAATTGGTTGTTTTAAAAGCCAGCATTTCTGTATCCACAGTCAACCAAAAGACAACCAAACCACAAAATCTGCTTGACTCAGTTAACACTATAGGTTGACTGGATAGAGCAAAAAAAAGGATCACTGACATTGCCCAGTATGGCGCAGCCGGGGCCCCACCCTGGAGCCAGGCCTGGGATAGTCTATTGAATTGTTGAAGTGTTCTTCTGTGATGAGAGGGAGGGGACTGGAAATCTGCTTTGCTTTATTCACCCCCTTTTCACACCATGCATGTGTGTGTTTGTGTCTGTACTGTTATGCTGTTATGCGAATTATATGTGCAGGTTTGAAATAAATATTCTAACTAACTAACTAATCCCTAATTCTAAGGTAGAAGCAGAGACTTAGGACTCAGAGGCAGAAGCTGAAGTCACTGAGGTGGTTGGCAAGCTCCTCAATGGCAAGGCTCCGGGAGTGGATGAGATCCATCCTGAGTCTCTTAAGTCTCTGGATGTTGTGGGGCTGCCTTGGCTGACATGTGTCTGTAACATTGTGTGGGGGACAATACAGGATTGGCAGACCGGGGTGGTGTGTTCCAACTACAGGAGAATCACACTCCTTCAGTAATGTCTATCCCAGAGAGGAGAATCTGACCGAAAGTCGAACCTCGGATTCAGGAGGAGTAGTGTGGTTTTGGTCCCAGTTGTGGAACACTGGACCAGCTCTATATTCTCCACTCAGTGCTTGAGGCCCCATGTGCTTTGCGATGTCCTGTGGGGGGGGCTCCGCGAGTATGACCGGAGCAGAAGCTGTGTCTGCACTGTCAGCAGTAAGTCAGACCTGTTCCCAGCGCATGTTGGATTCTGCCAGGAGCAATATTGTTTTTACGGACAGAATTTCTCAGCTCAGTCAGGGGCCGGAGGGGGGCCGGTTTGGGGACCAATGGATCTCATCTCTGCTGTTTACAGATGACACTGTCTTGATGGCTTCATTGAACCAGGACCTGCAACATGCACTGGGCTGAGTGTGAAGCGACTGGGATGAAAATCAGCTCCTCTAAATCCGAGGCCATGGTTCTCGACCAGAAAAAGGTGGCTTGCCCTCTCCGGGTGGCTGGAGAGTCATTGCCTCTAGTGGAGGAGTATCTTGGGGTCTTGTTCACAAGTGAGGGAAGGATGGAGCGTGAGACTGACAAGCAGATCGGTGCAACGTCTGCAGTGATGCAGTCGCTGTATCACACGGTTGTGGTAAAGAAGGAGCTTAGTTAAAAGGCAAGGCTCTGGATTTGCTGTTCCCACCCTCACCTATGGTCATGAGCTTTGGGTAATGACCAAAAGGTCACCCTTCATCCTATCTCTAAGGAGATAGGATGAAGCTCAGTCACATGGGAGGAGCTTGGAGTAGAGCCACTGCTCTTCCACATCGAAAGGAGCCAGAAGAAGGAGCTCAGGCATCTATTCTGTATAATTTCTGCCCAATGTTCGTCCCACCAGAAGGAGGCCCCGGGGAAGACCCAGGAAACGCCTCAGGATCCTCCCGAAAGAGCTGGAAGAAGTGTGTGTGGAAAGGGAAGTCTAGGCCTCCCTGCTTAGACTGCTGCCTGCACAACCCTATGCACTGTACATATGAATCTACCACATCATTAGTTAGGCCCAATACCAATTCTCTATCCCTACCCCTTCCCCTTAGCCCTAGCTGTTCCCCTACCCCTTCAAAATGAGGGCTAAGGGAAGGGACTGATAACACAGCACTAGGAAATGGGACAGCCCTGATTTTGTCTCTGCTTATTTTTCTATTTATATCAAGCCCAGGGCTATGCGCTGTCATTTATGAATATATCTAATTAATTAGGCTTTTATGATCATTATAATATAATTATAACCTAATATTATAGGCTCTATTATTATATTATATAGGCCTATATATTATAGGGACTATATTTGGGTTAAATGATAATATAATAATATCATATAATAATTATGCCTATTATATATTATAATCCAGTAATATAATATTTTGCAAGCTCAATGACACACACTAATGATTAGACTACTGTATTGATTAGTTACAATGCTATAGGCTGCTTTTATTTAGTTTAACGAGCTAAATGATAAGACAAGACAGAGCAATGAACTGTTATCTTATTGCATATTGCATCTTTCCATCTCTGCTCCTCTGTCCATGTGTCTGTGTTGGACCGCAGTCTCTTACACCACTACTGACCGCACTCAATATGACCCCAAAGCAGTAAAAGCGAGGCTATCCCACCGTAAAGCCCTCTC
>KN486747.1:0-21121 GCA_000787095.1 Periophthalmodon schlosseri | reverse complement strand
TATTCAAAGGGTACATTTTGATAACTGTTTTGAAGGGGGGATTTTACAGTAATTATCTGCTGGACTGAATTAAAAAAATAAATAAAAATAAAATAAAAAGTACTGACTTGTGTCCCAGATGCTTGAGGAAGTATCCCAAGACTTTGAGTGCTTGCACTCGGATGCTCTCACTCTTTGAGGCCAGCAGTTTGCAGATCACCCTACAAAACACAAAAAAACATCCCATTTATGTCATTTCAATGAAAGACACTATCCAGGAATAACACAGGATCGACAGTGAGATGCTCAAAGTCACAGCGAAGCCTCAAAGTTAGCGCTAACAGGGTCTGTGCTGACTGCAGCATTTTCTTCAAAGCCGCCAGCTCAGAGGACACAACAGGAAAACAGGGGGAAATTATGTCGTCTTCTTGTTCTCTGGCAACACAACAGTCTCCATGGTAACATAAGCCATATCTCTGTGTGGTGTTGTGTATTTGGACAATACTTAAGCACTAAGAAGCTTTCAGATTAGAAAACACAGCTTGAGTTTCTGTTTGTATGTAACAATATACACACAATGTTCAAAACATCATTGAAAAAATTTATAATTTGAAAAATCTGTGACAGAATAAGCTTCAAACACTTAAGTAATTCATTAAGTAAAATCTATTTTCTGTGGAACATTTTGTGCATGGTTTGTTTTGTTATGCATTAGTCTTATAGTGCCATTGTAGAATTTGTATGCATTATTCATAAAGTATTATGTTCATACATAAGAACGGTGGGTAAGTGCCTTGCCCAAAAACACAACAACAGTCTCCAGCACTGAGCAGTTGCTGCTGGCGGTAGTATACATAGCATACACATGATACTATACTAGTCCATATTGTCTGTGTAACTTTGGCTTTTACTAGTCCATATTATTATCTATTTTAAAGGTGCCCTATGTAACTTTTCTGGTGGAGGGTCACCATGGAAACACACAAATGACGTGACCAGATCACATTACAGAGAGGTGATTCTACTCAAATATTAAATATTAAAATATTAAAACACCGGTAATTGAACAAATGCAAGATAGCTAAGTTTCGTGCCACACTGTGGAACATTACAGGTAAAGCAATAACATCTCCATGGAGATGGCAAACACCCCACCTGAAAAGTGACATAACATATCTTTAACAAACTAGCATGTATAAATAGTATTCTTTACCTTATTCCATTCCTCTGGTCGAAAGCAGGGATCATGGAGGCTGGGTGTTCAGACATAAGAGCCACCAGCAGCTGGAGGACATCGTGGATATTCTCGTCCTAAAAACAGACAGAGTTTTACAGGTGGGCTCTGTACAGGTGGGTTCTGTACAGGTGGGCTCTGTATAGGTGGGACAGAGAAAGGGGGGGTCAAGACATATGTTTTGCTGGTCATGGTGTGATTGCAGAGGAGCAGGTGGCATGGGTGCAGCCAGAATAGATATAATTGTTTGGGAAGAGTACGTTCTGTTCAGTCCATTGTTCTGCTATTTTTCATGCTGTCACAGGACCCTGGCTGACTCACACTCGCCACCGCCTCGCTTGTTTAAGTGGAGCATAACTCCAGCTCACAAATTATAATGTGCGTTTGGGCAGTCATGCGGTGGAAGATGGATTTTTGGAGTTTCTCTTTTTGGTCATTTTAAAAAGATGTGGACCACCTTACCTCATGCATCGTCAACAGATAGTTCAGGATACTTTGCAGCTCATCCTCCTTCACTCCTCGGTCCTGGATATAAACAAAATATTTTTTATTATTAGTCAGTATGTAAAAGACATATAAGGTGATCAAAATGCTATTTTGTCTCTCTACAATTATAACATACAAACATACAATTTGTATTTATAAAATGTACACATTATCTTGGGTGAAAATCAAAATCTAGTTATAACTGTGAACTATTATGTATTATTATCTACTATGACAACAAATAAAGTATTTAGATGTTTGTTTCTTTTGACTGTAGTAAATAATTTATACTGTGACATAATCACTTTTTCCTAAGCCCTATTACCATTACACAATGGACAAATGCTTTACACAATATAATAATTATACTATTAGCAATGCAAGGACATCTGTTGTATGCAGAAAAGTCAGAATTAGAAGCAAAGAAACCCAATTGTTTTGTACTGTGGACAAGATTGGAACATATTATTAGATCTAATTAGCCTAAAATGACTTTGTTAATTGTGTCCTTGGATACGGCACCTTAACCGGAGAGAGATACAAACACACAGATAAGTAAATACATGTAAATGAATAAATCAATAAGAGTTCACACCAACACCAGGGCTGCTGTGCTTAACTCGAGCCACTGATCTATAATTTGATTCTCCACACACATTTGAGATCAGACCGTTCACTCCCCATGGCGTGAAAAACTGCAGGAGCAAAGTTATTCTCCGCTCTGTTTCCCAGCGCACAAACTCAGGGCTGAAAAACGCTTTAAAAACACTGTACCTTTAGAATGAGCTGCTTGAGAAAGAGCAGCATGAAGGCCCGCAGTGAGATGATCTCCTTTTGAGTCGGCCGCGGTCCATCTGAGCAAACACAAAACAATTATTTTAGAGTGGGCAAAACGCTTCAGTGTTTTTAAGAAGGCTGTGAACAAAGAAAGGTGTATTATGGTCAAATATGCAAAGACAAAAAAATCCAAAACAGGTTTAACATCTACTAAATTGATCTATTCATACATAATGTTGTGATGGTTAAGACTGAGTTACTGTAGTTCAGGAGTACAGTGTGCTTTGCAGTGAACCCTCAAAACCTTCACAATAAACAGTTACTACTGCTACATTTATAAATGTGCAGCTTTAAGCATAATTCCTTCTGGATCAACCAAGATCTTTCTATCTACTCTACTATCGAAGAAATGAAAGTAGGAAATCAACCAGTCACTCATTGCATAAGGGTAAATATTAATTTTACAATTCCAATAGCACAGGTACATAGATAGATTAGAGCAGTTCTATCGCATGACCCGAATATATTTGTACCTATATTTGAAAAAGGAATCCATAAATCAGAATTGGTCATTTTTTCACTAGCTAAGCAATTTTTTTTACCACGCCTTCACTGGAATCTTTACCCAATATTTAGACATTATAATCAACAGCTGTCTAAGCCAGAACCATATCAGGTATTATATTTTGATTAAGCACACACATACACACACACATACACACACAGTATAATACAACATTTTACCATAAATCACTGCCTTTGTTAGTGCAACTGCATGCTGAATATTTTATTGACGTACTAATTTAATCATTACTGTAAAGACATGGCAGTTTACCAAAATGTGACGGACATTCTCAATTATCCAACTGCCACTCTCATCCAATGCTTCTGCTTTAAAATGTGATTTATCAACCTGCCTTGTGGTGAAAATCTAAACCATAAAAAGAGGAAAAAGGCAGTATATCATCTGAGGCTTCTCTTCACTCCAGATTTGATGTATGGATACATTCTTTTTGGCGCATGTTGTAAACTAAGTCATCAAATTGAAGTTGATTGCAGGTCCTTGAAGTTCAATTATGTAACTTTTCTGGTGAAGAGCCCGTTATATGTTTGAGATGTCATTGCTTTGACTGGAATGTTTCACAGTACAGCATTAAAGGGCCCATATTATGCTATTTTCTGATCTATGAAGAAGCGGCTTGGATGAGCAGCGAAACGTCTTCACTCCTACAACAATTTGTCCAGTTGACAGATTTAGACTTCGTCTTTTGCTATGGATCAGACCTGGACGACTGAGGGACTACACAGATATTTTCTGATCTATGTTAAAATGTTGTTAGATTATCAAAAACATACCCGCAGTAGTGCTTTATTTCATTTACACATGTTTAAAACACAAAGCCTGCATATTTGTCTTCTTTTCTCAAACAAAAAACACTCCACCTTGTGATGTGTCATGTGGTAATACAGAAGTCTACTGAGTTTTTAAACTCCACACACATTCACTAGAATTATTTGGATGATTTCAGCCCTGGAATTGCCAATTGCTACTGAACTAAAGGTAAAAGATAGATGTCATGACTACATGATTTCACAGTTGAACAGAGCATTTTGAGCTTTGGAGATACAGACAGACTAATAATAAAGGATTATTCAAACGTGTGAATGAAACAAAACACAACTCCGTGTATGTTTTTGATAATGTAACAACATTATAACATGGCTTAAATCTCACAAGAGTCCATTTGGTGTAATATAGGACCTTTAAACTAGAAAGATAGTTATGACTTATGACCACAGATGTCATGACAGTCCAATAGTCTCCACTGAGATAGATACGTAGGGTTAATGCCATAGTGTAGAACATTGCCGGCAAAGCAATATTATGTCCATGGAGACAAGTAGGCCCTCCACCAGACATGTTAGTGCAAATTTAAATAGTATAGTTTATGTAATGAACTGGATGGTAAAAATCATATTTTTACATGTAAATCCAAATTAAGCCCAAGATATGTATTTTTGAAATTCTCATGCACATTGTTTGAATTTCTAATGATGCAGTGTAACATATTCTATGTACCGGTAAAAGCATCTATTAAACAAGTGAAGACAGTGAACATTCCATTAAAAGCTGAAAAATAATTTACTTTTAATTTAATTACAAAGCTTGAGAACTGAATCTACTCAGGGCTGTAAAACATTTGGACTTTTTTTTTTTCTCTTAGCAGTAAAAGCCTCTACTAATGGAGCTTGTTATTTGCTAGTTTTGCAAAAGTTTCTTCTAAAATTGAGTTGTTTGGTGACTAAACTAAACACCTGTAGTAGGAGTAAAGTAGCTTCAGCAGTACTAGCACATGACAGTAGTACCATTACACAGGTAGAGGTAGGAGAATAGGCTGTTTACTAGTACATACAGTACATCTTAGCAGTTATAGCATTACGAGTACTTGAAGTAGTGGGAGTACTAGTGGCAATATCAGCTGTAATAGTGAGTACACGAGTGAAAACATTTTATACTTGCAAATTAAATAGTTACAAGTAAGAACTGGGTTAACTCTTTCATCCTTGAGGCTTATTAGTTTCACAAGACCCAATAAACGTTAACATTATCCAGCTTGCATTCTCTGCGCCTCCCTTTGCTGCGTCAGTACATTTCTATTGGCCCTATTTTATGCAAGCAACAAAGGAGGACTCACTCGATTGCAAACAGCTTTTATAGTAAGCTAAATAAAACCATGTCCTCTGAGCTCTATCTGGCCAGGACTACACATATACTGCAGCACAGGGCAGAGGAGGCAGCTGGGATGGGAGATACGATGCCTTACGCTCTTTTATTATTGTCATGGAGGGCTGACCCAGGATCAGATTGGAGAGGGAGGGTTTATCTGAGCGATGTGGAGCCAAAACATGAGCCAGGGGGTCCCATGTGATCTGTCACCTGTCTGTCAGGTACTGTCAGTTGCTACACAGCGATGGGACAGGAACTCATACATCATCCATCACACCTATTTAGGAAAGTGTGAACGCAGAAAAGAGAAACATAGCAACAGTATATGTGGCTTCACATTGGGCTGGAAATCATTGTTGACAATTTTTGTTGGTAAAATTTGGTCAGTTGCTATGGTGATTAACAATTAAAACAAAATAATATATTATATCTTTTGAGCTGGAAAAAGTCCTCAGAATGTTGCATATAACAACAGGCTGAAATCTGCTTCTATCCCTACTACTATTACAGCTACTAGTACTCAATGAGTAATTTATTATTTTTGAATTTTGTCTACAAACCCAGTCGAGCATTCATAAAGTAACCTAGACAAGCTTTATTTCCATATGCTGTAGTAGGGCCATAAACTTTGCTCTTGGTAACACTTTACACAGTTTAAAGCCTGGTTAGATCACACTGGGTGCACCAAGCTTCAGAAACCATTTCTGTTTGATTACGATGACTCATCCGCCCAAACTCCCAAATCCTCTTGAAGGAAAAAGGTACACAGTGCACAGGGCACACTCAAGCTGTTATTAAAAAAGATAACACATGTATTTTATCAAGCCTTTTAAAAAGCAACAGAGAGCCAAACTGTGTAATAAAAATGTGTCTACCACTTTGATCCAGTCTCATCAAATTAGACTGACTATACCTTCCTTTATCCCATAAGCTTATGTTAAATGGTCTTTCTATTACTATGCAAATTGAATCTATGCACACTTAAAGCTGATTCAAACGCTTAAACTGGCAGCCATATAAACCCCAGAAATAGCTCCAAGTGTTAAAGTCTATCAGTATGTGTCGCGGGCTAATTGCTACTCCCGTCCTTAATGGGGCTAAATCCCAGCAGTCGAACACCAATATCACCAAACAGAGAAGAGAACGGGGAAGCCTGCCACCCCAGACAGCCACTTCATTAGAAATTCCAAAAGCTCCACTCAGATCTGTCAATCAAACCAGTCTGTTGCTGTGGTAACTGAGGATGCGGACTTCCTTGTTAGTGATGGGTCCGGGGAGCAGGCTGATTAGAGTTAGAGGCCTCTTTCATCCTTTTTAGGGCCTTATTGGATGGTTGGGTGCAGTGGTTTTGGTCTTTCTCAATTACTAAATATTCTCTGCTTTGACACTGCATTATAAAGCTGAGGTTTTGAGAGTCTAGTACATACATTTCTGCAAGATTCTAAAAACAGCTTTAACAGTTTATCTTTAACGGCTTCAAAAAGATGTTTTCTCATTGCTTGGTTGTTTGGCAAAATAGAGAAGAGAGTTATTAGGTCTAAAAACTAAAACTAAAAATGTATGTATATGTACTAAAACTACTGCAAAGTAAGGATAGCACTTTCAGATTTACCTGGGATTTTTGGTATTGAAAAATACTTGCATTGGGGTGACACAAATAGGAGATTAGACTAAACATGGCAATGTCAGAATATACTACTATTGTGAGTAATACTATACTGCTACTACAGCTACTGCAACTACAACAACTACAAGAGAACAACTACTACTACTACTACCACTACCACTACCACTACTACTACCACTACTAATATTTCAAGCAGAACAAAGCTTTAAACGTAGATTTATTTTAGCCTCTCCTAAGAAAGCATTGGAAAAGTGCAGAGGAGAGTAACCTCAAGTAGTCAATACATTATAGTAAATGTACAAAGACAGACAAAGGTCCTACTTTATTTCCCCAACTGCAGTGTAAATTAGCAGCATAGCAGCATACATCTCCCCTAGAGAGCTTAACGTGATTTTGGCTGCTAGGTAACAAAGGCTAGACCTACAAAACACGGTGCACAATTTCACTGTTGAAGATGGTGTGTACAGACTTGAAATGGTGCTTATTTTACGTTCTTATCTTTTCTTTCATTTTTAGTTTAGGGTTTGGCAGATATAATGATAAAAAGACAATTAACTGAATTATGTTCTGAAGGCATTTGTTCTGCCCCACTTGTCTAATCTGTAGTGGTGTTCAAAAGATGAAAAATATGAGGGAAACTGAAGACTGAATGAAATAAATAAATAATATCAAGAGTAAATTGCCTCACACATAATTAACAAGAAGATATATGATGTGTCAAAGAAAAAATATTCTACATGCTTTTTAAATTCACTTTTTTGTATACTTAAAAACAAAAGCTTGGGGAAGAGTTTTGAAACAATTCCAATTGACATGGAAATGGGTCTGGTTGATCAGATAAGAAAAACATGTAAAGTATGTAGAGTATATCCCAGGCATTACACTTAATCCCAATTATCTATACCCAGTTATGGGAAACTATGAAATCCTGCATAAAAAGACCTATGGACCTTTGTGTAGACTCATAGTGAGTTAGTTGTTACATACCATATATTTGATATATAGTATACATATATTTGATATGTTTGATTTATACTATAACTAAACTGACGGCATCTCCAACGAAACTAAATATTCAAGCATGCATCTCCACAGACCCAGTGCTTAGAGAGACGCAGAAAGCCTTGTACCATTACATTATCATGCATTAAACATCAAAGGTCATGGCTTGTGCCCCTCTTTTCACTATAGACACTATTCACTAGCATATCTAGTGGATGTATTGCTGTCTTGCTGTGTCTCTGGGGGGGGTTTGGATGTTGCTTTGTAATTACATGACAGTATGCGTGAGTGGCCGTACCCAGGCCTTTGGGGGAGATGCCGCTGCACTCCAGCGGGTTGATGGCCCAGTAGTAGTACTTGAGCGTGTGCATGAGCTGCAGCACAGTGCCCACTCTGCGGATGGTCGTGTAGATGGTGGCAGTCCCGATGAACTCCGAGGATAAGTAGGTGTACAGGGACAGCTGGACCTGCCGGGACAGAGGACAGTAGATTCAATACAGAGAGACAAAAGAATATATTTTTACCATGAGAAAGAAATCATCAACAGCTCAACCAGGCTTAGATACATAATGGATTTCTTTTTTCTTTTTTGAGATGTTTTAGGCAGCACAAACAAGTAGGTATTGTTGATGCAAAAGTATCATAAAATAGCACCTAGCACTTCCAATGAATCTATAATTTATTAAAATTGTGGTGACTGACAAGATAAGTAGAGAGTATGTACAAACTAAAAGTTCCTAGCTACTTGAGGAACATTACACAAAGCCTTAAGCAGGGATAACACAATCAAATTCTAGTGTTATAATTATTGCAAGAACAAACACCACAATTTTATTTACAATTATTCACAATAATGACCAAACAAAAGTGAAAATCTTAATTCATTTTCAGTTACCTTGTATCCTATATAATCCATTGCAAGTCCCCTGGTAAATAACCAAACTTTCTGAATGATTAATTGTGTGACAAAAACAGCCTGATTAAAAAAAAAAAGTATAGTATATAGTATATTTTGGAGTATAGACTGGATTTAAAATTCTTAATTTTTCAGTTTTTGTGATTATATTGTGACTTGAACTATCATTATTATCCTTACCCTGTATGATTATACATTTTCACTCTAGGGCTTCATCAAGAGAAGACAATCATTACAATGCAGCTGTATGCCTCTTAGTGAGAATTGTAACAGTGTGCCAAAAGTCCTGAACAAATATCCAGAGTGGCGATAGGTCATGCAATACAGCTCAGACATATAGCCGGTGGGAACAGGTAGTGGTATAGATTGTGGCGGTCTCAATAAACTGTGCCGATAAGTAGGTGTAGAGAGACAACTGGACCGGTATTGACAGGAAGTGCATTTACAAGACAGCGACAGACACATCGCACTGCCTCTGAGAAACAAATCATCTGTGTGTTTATGACGTTTAAACAAAAGCCCAGTTTTACTGCCACGGGAGAAGGAGAGAACGCTTCCCTCACAGCACCAATGGTTTTGTGTTGCGTTTGATGTTTCTATGCTCGAGCAGCCAGCCCTCATCTGAGCAGCTCCTACACAGCGCTGACATTTTCAACGGGCCTTTCTACAACGTTCATTTGCTTTTTCCCCCTACTTTCCAAACCCACTTCTCTCCCCACTCCTCTTTGCATCTTCTTAACAATTCTCTCTTTTGCACATACAAGATTGGACACACAAATCTCTGAGCTCGTTAACAGTGGCTGCAACACGATGAACTGCTCTTAATGAGGTATTTCTGTTTAAGCCGATAAAATTAGTGAAGTGCTAACGTCAGGCCACATCACACCTCATTTACTAAAGAGAGTTGAAAAGTCGTGTTTTTGGCTTTTTCATTTTGGGGACAGCCATGGCTAATGATCTAACTCCAATTGTGCAGTGATTTACATACTGATTGGAAGAGTGAGAGGAATACTCAAAAAAATGTTATCAGGTGTTGTTGGGTTACCTTTACATAGATATTATAGATACTATACTATGCTGATATGGGCTATTTTTACACTGTGCAAGTTTAGATTTTCATTGGTGTATACAATTAAATTAGTATAGTTAAATTATATAAATTAGATAAAGAATCTAGCTACATTTTGACTCCAGAATGTATTTTAAAATAAACAATCATGCACTGAACTTGTGTCTATTAGACTACAAAGGTAACACAGGTCCTGTTGACTGTCCACTTGAAGTACAGTGTAATAAACATGAACCATCTTCTGTGTTGATAATAATATTGTTTTGATGTAGCTTGTCGAAGTGCATTTCTTTAATTAAGTCCTGAATATGGCCGAGGCTTTTCCACACCAGTTCTGAAGGTGATAATATGTCCAGAGTAGACAATAATAACACAGAGCACAGTGGTTCAGAGAAAGGCAGATTAAAGGATTAGGGCATTTTTATGAGTGTTGCTCAGTTTGTCCTCATTATTTTATCTCATTATTTATCTGTTGTGAAAACGCATTGTGATGGGCTTCATTGTAATTAACTGTACGAGAGGGGTCACCCAGGAGTTAGAGCCAGTCCAGAACAGCCATTTTGTTTAATGCACTCTGTGTTTTTATAATTGCATCTGTGCAATAATATAGCTATATTTAGCAATAAGAAGATAATTTCAAACAATGTACTTATTTCAGGTTAATCAATATTACCTAAACAACTGGTATTTCTTTCAATTTGTAAGATACACCCACATCTCACTTTTTTGGTGTATTTAGTTCCTTGCATAGTGTATATAGTTTTTTTGTTCTACCTAACGTTTTGAAAGGTGCACCATGCCTGCTCGTCTCCATGGAGATGTTCTTACCTCTGGACAGATATGTTTAATGCCATACTGTGGCATTAAACATATCTGTCTCCCTGAAAACAAGCAGTCTTTTTTATTTGTATCAAATAACAACTGCAGTATTGGATGTGGGTTGCCGGTTGACTTAATTTGTTTACACTACTTAAGCAATATGATTTTGATGTAAACTTAAGAAAAAAATTACATTCTTTACTATGAACTATCATCCATTTAATGATGTCTTTAAAGAGCTACTTATTCCTCCTCCATCTTCCGCATGGCACTGAGACTGCTGCATCTCAGAGCCAATCACATCTCAGGGTCAAAGGTGAGGAGGCACGAGGGGTCAGGAAGCGCCAAAAATAATAGCGCCGTGCGTCTGACTGGCCCTAAGGGAACGCCACATCCAGTTCAGAGTGAGGAGGAGGAGCCTGCACTTCGCTCCTGTCTCCTGGTCTATCCAAATGTCACTGTGTCTTAGTGTTTGTGTGTCCTGTTTGTCCTGTCCTCTCCAATCTCAGATGTGCCCCTGTCCACCAACATTCCATTGTTGCTTTAGTAAAAAGGGCAATGACCACAGAGATGTCTGCTCTCTGCTTGATAGACTGTTTTTACTCACTAGATGCTTGGGAGTTTTTCTTGAATTAGGACGTGAAAACAAATCAATACTGAAATTAATTGAGGTTACCTTGGGCTCACCCAGTAGAGCACAAACCCCTGAAATAGAAGTGCTGGTGTCAGTTTGATCCATGTTCGCTCTCTCTCACTCAACTTGTTGCTTTTTGTCAAGCTAGCATCTGCAAACTCAAAAAACACTAATACCTAAATATCAATTGTGTTATGTGATCACCAAACGGTTCAACTTATTTATGGAATAAAAATACCTCCTGATATCTGAAGGTGGTAATGTACAATAAATCACCTCCTTGGAGATGCTTTGCCTGGAATGTTTCACAATGTGGAATTAAACTATTCACATTTATTCAATTACAGGTGTTTTTTATTGCTAAAACAAACCTTGAAAAAGTAAATTTAATTCTTACTGTGACCGTCTCCAAAGATCTGACCTATAACTTACCTTGGTGGTATCGTCTGCTTGTCTCCATGGAGATAAATAAGTAATGCCATAATGATGGTAATGGTTTGTTCAAAAATGTGTCTAGTTTTTGAAATATTCTCTTGCTATAAATTATGAAGGTTTGACATCTCCCCATTAATGTGAACCAGTGTGAACTATAATTTTTTAAAATTATAAAAAAGATAAAACTTTTGCTAAAACTGCAGTACATTTTGTATTTATCCCCTCCCTGTGTGCAATGCTGGGCTGCTGGACAAACCTTGGCGGGAGTGTGGATCCAGATGGCGGCGTTGAACAGGACGTGGTCGCAGAGCTGCTTGAGGAGAGGCGCTCCGTGGGGTAAACCGTCCAGATATTTGGCAAAAGACAGAAACTGCTCCAGGACTGCTCTGGTGATGTGGACACGGGACGACTGCGCGACAGAGAAATATTTTAGAAAATACCTACCTACCAAGCCTTTCATAACAAGTAAGACCAAAATGAGACAATATAGTATGAAAAATATATTACACAATTTACTTTATCTAGACACTGCCTTTTCAGCAACTTTGTGTATTTTGAGCTGTACAAATACATTGATATCGCCTAATGTCATACAAATATCCAGTCAGTAACAAACAAAGAAACTGTAGATGTAATGTAAGTTAAATATGTCACCTTTTTGTCGATGTGATATTAGTCTAATTCTCAAAGCAAATTATAAAAGCCGCTCATTAAACCTGACCTTCTCCAGCAGATACCCGATCACCAGGAAGCCCTTTCCTCCCAACATCTGCTCCTGCATCGCCACTGAACTCTTCAACAGCTCAACCAGGAACGCAAGCAGAGTGGCACTAAAGGTAAAATGTAAATTAATGTTCAAAATAATCTTTAGGAAAAAATATGCTCTGTTGTTTTATGTATTGGCCTCATACCAGACAGTAGTGTCTACGGAGCTGTCATTGAGCTGTTTGTAGTCGAGCTGAGCGAAAAGAGGGAATAACACCTGGATCCCACCGATGGAGTGAATGGCACTGTGGATGGAGTGGGTGACGATGGCCTTTACATCCTGTGGACACACAAAAAAGGCATTTGTTTATTTATGTGTTGTTTAGTTGCAAGAGACAGATAAATAACATAAACATAAGAAAATGATGCTGGTCCACAGATCACAGACTCTATACAGACACAGAGTATTAAGGAAAAAAGTTTACTCCATAAGAAACAAAACGTATCTATGTTTGAAATGATCTGATTCTTTTGTTCAATGTTGAAAACTAGTTAGTACCTAGTTATTGAAAAGATATCAATGTTCATATACCTGCTCTTTGTTTTTTTTTCTTTGACAAGGACACAGTGAACAAGCTTGAACCTGAATAACTTAATATGTGTATGAACCGAAAATGATAAGGCTTGGACAACATTAAGGCTAACCGAGTTTACCTATCATTGTGAATGAGGCGTAAAACTCACACAGGATTGCAATCAATGTTTGCTTTAGGCAAAAAGCCCACCTGTGGACTTTCAGCTCCATATATACTACTCCTTAACTGTTAATGGACCATAATCACTGAGCTGTTTAAATTATGTTTTCTGCTCTAAATACTAAATTATACTAATGCTCTTAAATGCAGGCACAAGTATACTCACCTCATTTGGTGAATGATAGTATTGTTCAAAGTAAAAATGCAAGTGTATTTTGAAACTGTGTTTAAAAGTGCAAAAATCACTCTAATTAAAACCATCAAACTAGTCCTCTACTCAAGGACATATGTTTCAAATACAAGGTCCATGCCCAAGAGGCACTTTCTTGATTATCTGAACCTAACATCAGCACCATGTTTAAGGTCTAAATTTAGTTGATAAATTTGCATTAGATTTTAGAAAATTATAATAATAATGCTAATCTTGCCTTGATTCTATGGTAATTTGGTCACAATGTGCTTAACACAGTAGTAGCACGGTAACTGGGAAAACCAGACCAATACCTAGTTATTGTTTCTGAATTCATTAATATAATAAATAAGTTACCAAGAAAATTTTGTTGGTTTCATATTAGGTAAAGTTTAGGATTAATCACTTATCATGCTATGTTATCATGCTATTTACAATCAATCAACTTTCTATTGCTGTGCTGTAAAGTGCTAGAAGTATTTTTATAAAAAGATTTTATAAAACACTCACTGACAACAGACATTTTTCTGCACAATTTTGGAAACAAAAAAGTAATGTGATTGACCTTTTCAAATTGGGAATGAGTTTAAAGAGGATATTTTAAACATATTCAAGAGCTGCAAAATTTTAGAGAAAACTGAAATTTGAACTGCTAAAAAGACATCAGAACAGGCATATACTGGTCTAAACTAAGGGTTAGCAACATTTTCCATAAATGGATATTTTGTTGTTTGCACCAATTCAAATTGTGCTTTCAATTCTATTACAATATATTGTGCAGCCCTTTTTAAAGTCATTGCAATCCCAGCCTTATCGTGTGGGCTTGCTAGTATGCACGTATGGGCGAGACTGACCTGCAGCATGAGCGCGTGTGGAGAGTGGACAAATATGGAGGGGTTTTCCCGCGGAGATGACTCGAGGCAGAGCTGAGCGTCCGTGGCCTTGGCGTTGTAAGTGAAGGAGATGGAGTTGGCCAGTTTTCCGTCGTATAACACCTGCTTGTGGTGCTCCGCCAGGTGGATGTCACTCTCCGACTTGAACTTGAATGTGCTCTGAAGAGACAGAGACAGAGCAGGATTAGTCAAACTGACCCAAACAGACAAGAGTGAAAGAGAAAAGCAGTCAGCAAGACACACATGAGATGGGACAGGGGACATGTGAGACCAGTGTGCACAAGAAAGCACAACAAATATGGTAAAACTTTACAATAACAATATAGCCTTAATGAAGCATGAACAAATACTCAATTCATAATGAACAGTTCATTAAGAATAAGTCAGGATGAATAACTACTGTTACTTTAACTGTGAAACCAAACTGAAAGTTGTACAGGCTAGTAAATAATATTGATTCTTTGCTAAAATGTTGTACACTATACACAGCCAACAGCTAATGAATATATAATTACCACTGATAAATAGTTAATTCAGTATTGGCACTTACTTTATACTGACAAAGATAAGAAAGGACATGGGCAAAGGCACTGAGTCCAAAAACAAACTAAAAAAACTATAAATAAATATATAATAAATAGAATACCAAACATGCTCACTGCTTTCAGAGTGACACCAGTGAGAACAGGGGATGTGTCAGGCCATTGTGGGCTGTGTGTACAAGTTCAACGTCCAAAATGGAGGCGTCCTAATTGCAGCATTGAGTTGTGTGTAAACAACACAGCATTAGCCTAATGAACAGAGCGCTAACCCGGCCGCTAATTCAATTAGCCGCAAAGAGACAGAGAGAGGGTCCCTGTAGAGGACTCTACAGGACCCTGTGTGCACGGGACAAAAGGATTCTAATGTGTCCTTTTGTCCTGTGCACAAACACACCAGTGAAGGACTGCAGAGGTCAGTCCTCAGCCAAAACAGAACTGATTTAAAAGCTTATTATGGGTGTAGTCATGTATTGGACAAATGCAATAAAAACAGATTTATACCAATTCAGATTCTCTAACACTGATGTAATGGCATCATTAAATCAATGTTGTTTTTTTTAACTTTCCCAAAGCATTATTATTTACATGCCATGAGTGGGGACAAATCAGGAACACTGTCTGCTACATGTAGCAAAGCAGATAGCATGTTTTCCAATATAGAAAAACATTTAGGTCTTCACAGTTTTAAATCAACAGACAAGACAAATACAAAGAAATTAGGTATCACATTTTATAACACGCTATGCTAATAGGCATGAGAATGGCAAGACATGAGGCAGATGGAGATCATTTTCCACAACAACTCTTGAAACGCTTCAAGGAAAGGGGACTCCCAAAAATATAGATTAATTTATCAAATATTTCACACCAAACTGTTACTACACATTTTGTTTTCTTGCTGAGAGCATGTGGGTGTAGCGTGTCTATATATGGCTGCTGTTTCTTGAAGGTCTTTGGGTTCAGGTCTCTTGCAGTTGCTCTTATGAAGCCAAATCAAAAGCCCGTGTGATGCTGTGCTCCCCTCCGTGCCTCCATCCGGGGGGGGGGTCTCTGCTGCATGTGAGTGGCCCAGTCCCCAGGAGCCTAACCCAGCCGCAGTGAGCAGGAAAGCCCGGGGCCTCGCACAGACCTGCAGGCCATGCTTGTTCTCCACCTTTTCATGTGAGGTCTAGTGTAGAAAATAGGCCCAGGGCGCTTTTTTTACCCACATGCAAGAGGAAATTTCACACTGTTACTGTAGCAAAAGCCTCTAAATAATGGAGATGTATGAAGCAACGCAAACCAATGCAGAGGATAACATCAATAGCTTTGTCAGAGAAGAAAAGACAAATCTGACAGTGCAGTGCGTTGTATAGATACATATTTAAACCTGATGCAGTATTGTTGTAGAAGATATATGGCATTCTGGTTGAGGCTCACCGAGACACTGAGCTGGTCCCCAGCAATGACAAATAACTAGACCATGTTAATATACTTTAACTTACTGAACATTCAAACACTGCATCTGTTTACACACACCAAAAACTGATCATTGTCTGATTTTTGGATCAGATTATTGAAATGTCATGTAAGCATCTGATTACATCTGATCTCTTTCCGATTGTTCACACAATCTTTTGACAAAGAAAATTGTGCAAGAGAAGGCAAATGAATGCAGCAAAGACAGAAATGAAAGACAAAATCTTAGCAGCTGATGCTCTAAAAATCCACTGAATAACTGACACGTGTGTTTTTGATGATCAGATTACTTTTGTACATGTAAACACACACCGAAAATCTATTCCAATTATTGAGTTATCTGATTACTCTAGTATCTGTTTTTCACTGGCCATGCAAATGTACCCACTGATAATTTGCTGTAGGGAAGAAAAAAATACAGTTTTCTGAGATTACAATGATTAAGATGTACTAGTATATCCCTGTTCACAAATAAAACCAATTTGCATCTTATAGCTGCAGTTTAGCACAATACAATCTAACAGCTGTATGTGACTAATGACCAAGCATGTAGGAAGACTCTCAACCCAAACAGTGAGGATGCAGCAGCCAGCTCAGTGCGAGCATAATCCATCACACACATGGATAAATTGCTCTTCAGTTTATTTTGAAGTTTAATAGAGTCCCAGCACAGAACACAGTGAATAACCTGCATATAAAATTACTGCACTTATTAAGCTGCACATTTTCTGCTATGTAAGCCTATTTATTATGCATGTCCATACTGTATGCATATGTGGAACTGGATAGAGAGGTAAAGAGATATGCTGAGTTGTGTTAAAAGCTATAATAAATAAAAGGGACGAGCTGTAACAATTTATGAGCAAGAGAGTACACAGGTTTACACATTGGGTGAACATATATGTGGTTTGACCCGGGTTGCACACAGAGTAGAGCAGTCAAAGGCGCCACTAAAGGCAGTCTCTCCTGACAGAGGCTGATACCACGCTGGTCCAAAAAGATAACAGCAACATAGTACCTCTATTCAAGCCGAGACCACCAGAGGCAGTCCTCTAGTCGGGTTTTCACTTAAGAATAAATACAAAACTTACATTTGGGCATGTTGCTGGTAGGGAAGATTTGAAATGGTTTGGTGCCAGAATTGCCAGTTGTAACCATGTTCGAATACAGGGCCAAAAAATATGACATACCTGCGTTAGTACACCAAAATTTGGCAAAGGTTGGCAAAGTTGAAGTCCTCATATCTAAAAACTAAAAAAAAAATGTTTCCTTTTGTTATTAATACTGAATTATTTGATATTTCTTGACAAAATGGAATATTGAATGACAATATCAATGTAAAAGGATCTTGTTGAGGGTTATTTGGTGGGTTTAATCAAACGCCAGTAAATGTGTCTAATGTAATCTATTTTGTTGTTTACATGGCAACAATAATTAAAATAATGAATGTCAAAATATCACATTAGATCATAATTTATATACAGAATTACAACTGCAGGTACTTCGTTGCAATATTGCACCTCATCATATATTTTTAGCCACTCGCTTCAAAGGTAACCCAGCGAATGTAAATTTTGTGTAGCATAGGAAGAAACCCTGTCTAGGGACCATCACAAAGGTAACCTTGTGGCTGGAGTTTGAACCCACAGGGAATCAAACCTCAGACTCCTGCATGAGAAAAGAGGATATGATACTCTCCATCCAGCAACTGAGCACAGACGCAGTACCTGATATAGTCAATAATAATATATGCTTTTAATACAATTACAACTAAAGTAGATTTGTTCATTTTGCATTATTAAATTACAGATGTATTTAGGCCTGTCACAATAACAAATTTTGAAATACAATACATTGCTGAAGAAAATATAGACGATAAACAATAATATTAAAGCCAAACCCTAAAGCAGAGTTATCCCCCCTAAAGTATTCTAAATGTACAAAATAGTTAAAAAATGTGATATGAACTGCAATAAATAAATAACAGAACATTTTAGTAGTTAGTTTATATCTATAATGAGTCATAGAAGTTCATAATTCACCTTCTAGCTCAGCTCAAATCTCATTCTAGCACAGAAAAATAACTAAAAAGATCCCCACTAGTGCAAAAAAAGTACCCACGATAAATACTGACCCCATCTATTGAACGATAAGTCCATATAGTATTTATCGTGACAGGCCTAGGTGTGTTCATTGGTAAAAATACTTAGCTTGACTCTAACTTGACCTGGTAGCTTGTCTTTGTGGAGACAGATGTGTTTAATGCCATACTGTTGAACATTCCAAGCAAAGCAATTGCCATGAAACAAGCAGGTGACGGAATATCCACCAGACAACTTCCATAGCACACATTTACAGGACAATTATGCATCTACTTTAAACGACAATCAAAAAAGTAATGCAACAGGACTCAAATGAACAACAACAGGTGTTCTTCAGTAGCTTTTAATAAAAAAACAATATATTATGTCTTTCCTTCATTCACAAAACATGACAATAATAATGACAGCGATCAATCAATAATAATTCATTCCACGGTTTTGCCTCTGACAGCTCTAATGCTCATGCTTATGACTTTACTAAGTGTCAAACACAAATTCAACAAACATCTGCACGTGAACAGATGAGCTCGCAGGTGTCCAGGCCGCATGCTTCATTAATTACTGTATGTCCAGGCCAGATTGTTGGCACTGGTCTGCAATGAGGACATCTGGTCTAGTGATGACGAGATCAACAAACCCCAACAACACCATATAGAAAAGCAAAATAACAACCTAAAAGTCAAAGACTTTATAAACATATAAAACTGTACCAAAAGTATATTGTTTATTGTTATTTTTCACAACATGTCAGAATTGTAAGTTAGTATCTGGGGATCAATTATTCTTACCTTTATAACAAGAATTAAGGCTATTTACTTAAAAAAACAATATAAAATACAAGAATATGACTTTTTGTTAGTTGATGATAAAATGTAATGTAAAAACAAAGCAGGGTTGTCAAAAGTATCGAAAATCAGATATTAATCTACACAAAAACTAGTATCAAAACTAGATACTCATTTGAGCACATATCGATACTAAAAAAGTCCTATTCACAGGACAGAAATGAAACTTTCCTGAAGGTTAGAATGATCTTGAGCTGTATCAGAACAAGTATGTAAGACCATATACACTAGTATACACCCATGGACCACTATGGAACCTACCTGAACCACTGAGGGATTACACAGATATAGGATCAGATGGTAAAATAAACAAAAGTACAATTTAATGTTGAAAATTACATTCTATTATCTAAAGAAAGAGTGGATTACATTATCATCATGGTATTGGAATTAGTATTGAGTATGTACGTCTATTCCTTAGTACTGAAATTGTGTACTGAGTATTGTGACAACACTAATTCATTGCAGCCAAGCTCTTCATCCATCTTGCTGCCTTTAAGGGGCATTCTAAAGCTGCAACTATGGGCCTTAGATAAGGCACACCCCCCCAGCCACATCCTCCAGCTCCTCCAGTGGGACCCCAAGGCGTTCCCAGGCCAGCCGAGAGACATAGTCCCCCCAGGGTGTCCTGGGTCTTCCCCGGGGCCTCCTCTAGGTGGGACATGCCCGGAACACCTCTCTAGGGAGGCGTCCAGGAGGCATCCTGAACAGATGCCCGAGCCACCTCAGCTGGCTCCTCTCGATGTGGAGGAGCAGCGGCCCTACTCCGAGCTCCACCCGTGTGACCGAGTTCCTCACCCTATACAGCCACCCTGCGGAGGAAACCCATTTCGGTCACTTGTATCCGCGATCTTGTCCTTTCAGTCATTACCCAAAGCTCATGACCATAGGTGACGGTGGGAACGTAGATTGACCGGTAAATCGAGAGCTTTGCCTTTCGGCTCAGCTTCTTCTTCACCACGACAGACCAATACAGCGACTGCATTACTGCAGACGCTGCACCGATCCGCCTGTCAATCTCACGCTCCATCCTTCCCTCACTCGTGAACAAGACCCCGAGATACTTGACCCTCTCCACTTGAGGCAAGGACTCACCACCCACCTGGAGAGGGCCGAGTCTCCGAGTCTATTCCTTAATATCGAAATCAAGTTTGAAATTTTAGTATCATGACAACACTAAAACTAAGTATAAAAAGTCCAAGAGACGCTATAAAAACAAGATGCTGTCATTATATGAGCACAGAAGTGTCGGACTACACTAAGGGCAAGTGAACACAGCATGATGGCCACGGTGAACCAAGAGACACACAAATAGACAGTAAAGCAACACTATAGTGGGTAGAAGGCTTGTTTAGGACCTGCGTGTGCCTCGCTCCCCATTACTGACAACAGCAGAGAAAGAGCAGCCACAAACTGCTTCGTAGACTTTCACTGTCGACTGTACTGTAAACAGGAGGTAGCACAGGGACCAGAGGGACACAGTATTTACTGAGTCTCGAAACAACAAGACCTATCCTACAACATGAAAGAATACACTGGATTTCTGGGAAGCAACAAGCAGTGGCAGGCTTGAGACTCCAACACAGAAAATTGTAAAGGTTGAGTTGGTCATAGTAGGAATAGTGCCAGTAGTAGAGCTAACAGAACTGTATATGTAAGTATAGGTAGTAGTGGTACCTACTTGGCATGAATTATTTGATAGCAGCATGCATAAAAACAGTAGTAACAGTTAGGGATGGGACAATAAACAATAATATTGTTTATCGTGATAAAAATGGTCGACAATAACCGTTCATGGGACATTTTAAATAATCGTGATAATCGCCAACAAAGATAATGGCCATTACGTCACCAGAATGTGCTTAAAAAACCTACTTCTCCCTGATGATCTCTCCTGAAGACAAAGTACAATACTATAACAGTTG
>JACM01016786.1:0-43308 GCA_000787095.1 Periophthalmodon schlosseri | reverse complement strand
CAGTTTAAAGGCAATAATACCAAATACCAATGAAACGTACGTAAACATCTTACTTTGAAGAAAGTAATGAAAAATTGTCTTAAAAAATCCTTCTCTCATTATTCTGGCAATTAGCAAATAGAAATAATTTTGATAATCCTATTTGACTTAAAACAGGAAAAGTTTAGTCTGATTTCATGTCAAGACAGTGAGGAAAAAAGCGAATGTGTCCTTTTATATAGTGTATGTAAACTTGTGCAACTATCTATTATCTGTTGTCAACTGTAATAAACCAGTTTTGGATTCAGTTGTCATTAAAGCCAAATGGCTATAATAACGGTCAGTTTTTCCTCTAGGTTCCATCTGAGGAGAAGTCTGCACAGTGGAAGGATCTAGAAGCTGCTCTGATAAACAGAGGCAGTGCTGTGGATGATGCACATGCAGCTCTGCTAAATGCTCGGTAAGTCTTTATTAGAAGGATAGGCCTAACTATTCATTATTCACATTCCACAACATGATGCACACAGCTGTCATCATCTAGATACATCTAATACCCACATCAGACAGTGAAAGTACAAAGGCATTTAAAGATGCTGAGAACACCAATGGGCACAACAAAAAGGCAAGAATACTTTTCTGATGATCAACCAGAAGAAATTTGAATATTAGGCATCCTGTCTTCTACTGCATTTGAATGTGTTCCAATTGGCTGAAGTGTGATTACATTTATGGATTCTGTATTGCTATTGCACCACACTAGGTCTCGAAACATGCATGTATGGTTTGCTCCATACATGGACCAAACCAGGGGCCCGTTTTGTTGTAACTACATTAGATTGACAGGGAGACATGAATAATCAGGATTTAGGAGGATGATCCGGCTCTGTTCTGTCTGCATCTTCACAATATACATTCTGAGCCTTTTTCGCATGCTCCCATGTTGTAGTATGTCCCAAGTATGTAGAGCAGTTTTAACCTATCCTTTCTCCTTGGCAGCGAGGCTCTGGAGGGGCTCAAGGCAGTTATTGACAAATCCAAGGGCTTAACGGTCACAGCAGCACGCCCCCTGGTGTTGGCAGCAGAGGAAAACCTGCATAAAATGGTAGTGGACCTGGATAAAACGGTGACTAAGGTACTGCTCATTTTTACACGTCAAGTCAGAGTCCTCCTGCCTGTTCCATCACTCTCATATGATGGAACATGTTTGGTACACTTAATTTATTTAGGGACCGTATGCACGATATAGATTTTAAATTTCTGTGTCCCCCAAACATGTTTGAATCAAAAATAGTTTTTGCTGATAACAAATGCTGATTTCTTTACTTAAAAAAACATTGGTTCATGTTATAATGGCTCTCGAGACTATCCAATCAGACAGTACAGTACCCAAAATCTGTATTAAGTACACATTGTAACACTGTACTTGTTGCCAGATTCAATACTGAAATCCAGTTGAACCTAAAAGGGCTCTTTCAGATCTGAAATCTTCACTACCTAAATCCCAGCATCTGCAGCCAATCATTAATCAGTGCTAGTGCAGCCTCTGCAGCTCAGTGAATTCTGGAAGTTCTGAGCTTTCACATGAGGCATGGCCTTCAAACTTTTAAGGCAATGGCCATCCTGGTTGAATTGTTCCTTAATTATGATAAAGTGTATTGTTTCCAATTTTATCTTTGCATTGATACCATTTATCTGCCTCTGCAGAAGGGTGTTTTAACCCTGAACTCCTCTAATCTATTGCGGGTGAAGCCATAATGTGTAAGGGTGAAATGTTTTTTTTTTTTACTCCAGGTGCAGGCAGCGGAGTCTGAGGCCAAGGTGGTGTCTCAGTACAGTGAACTGGTGAATGAAGCAAAGTTGCAGTTCCAGAGGGAAGTTACCAGCCTCACTCCAGAGATCCAGGCCAACTGGAAGAGCCTCAGTATGATAATCTCACATGCCCTTTACCCAACCATCCTACTCATACAACCAAACACCCATATCAGTTAGGCTGCATACAGATGAATCAGATGAGAAAAGCAACATCAGATGAGCCATCTGCACCGGGAGCAGAGAGCCACCCACAGCCACCAAGACACCGACACAGGGTCCAGAGGAGAGATTGGGCCCTGTGTCTTGGTGGAGGTTTAGTGTCTCTGCGCCGCGGACAGATGAGGCAGAGACACTAAACCTCCACCAGGACACGGGGCCCAGAGGAGAGATGAGGACAAGGCACTAAACCTCCACCAGGACACAGGGCCCAGAGGACAGATGAGGCAGAGACAGTAAACCTCCACCAGGACACAGGGCCCAGAGGACAGATGAGAGACCAAACCTCCACCAGGACACAGGGTCCAGAGGAGAGATGAGGCAGCTACAGCAAAGTTCAATATTGATCATTCTTTAAATGGTAGACTGATGAAAGCCAGGCTACCAGTCTGCGCCATAACACCTCCAACCACACCTTCACACACCACAATCATAAGCAATATAGGCAGGGAAGTATCTGACAAAAAGTCAGCCCATAGACTCAAAAGGAACAATCTTGCTTTTCATTTAGGGAAAAGTGATTTCACTTTAGGTCACTCAAAGGGTTCTCTTTTATCCCATCTTCTCCAACAACCCATGTAGTTTTTTCCACTCAACTAGGGCTATATTGCACTATTTTTGATCTTTGTTATGGTTATATAGTTATTTCCTCATCACAATCATACCTGGAATTGTGTTTTGTTTCATTCACACATGTTTAACACACAAATCCTGCATATTTAAGCTGTGTTCTTTTCACAAACTGAAAACACTGTTCCACCTTGTGATGTCATAAAGTGGTAATACAGGAAATGTTCCACTGTTTTTTTTAAAACTCCATACACCTTCATTAGAATTATTTTGATCTCATTGAAACTGCTTCACTCCTCGATGCACCAGCAGATATTGGAGACGTTCTATTGACAATCTGAATTGTACAAAAGGTTAAAAAAAACTAGAAGCAACACTGAAGGTTATTCTAGAGTAATGAAGAATAAAGCAGTTCATTTGATTCTAAAAATAGCTGTTGACCTTAAAACTCCCACTAAATGACATCTAATAATCCAGGGTTACTTAAACTTGTGTGAATGAAACAAAACTCCAGGTATGTTTTTCAGGAGGTAACAGCATTATAACATGGCTAAAAGCTCATATGTGTCAGTTTGGCGTGATATAGCACAGCTTTTATATTTGAACAAGCCCTTACATCTTAATACTTAAGATAGGAGCCATGTAGTAAGTAAGATAAATTCTAAAATAAAGTCTAAAACCTTGTTTGAAATCATGTCTTCTGTTTCTCCCTGTAAGCTGGCAAACTGACGACGGATGATCTGAATGCACTGATCGCGCACGCACACCGGCGCATTGACCAGCTCAACCGAGAGCTGGCTGAGCAGAGGGTACGAGAGCAGATCCATATGGAGGCAGCCCTGGAGCAGCAGAGGCTGGAGCACCAGAAGGCCTTAGAGACGTCTGTGGACAGTGCTCTGCAGCACATGAGGGAGGACGCGCGGCTCGAACAGGAGAGGAAGGTACCACATACCGTCTGTACCAGCAGCTTCACTTCTAATCGTTCCAAACTTTTTGCTTTTCATTTTGCTTTTTTCAGTAGCAGTCCCCTTTTAGTGACGTGTCTGCCCAATGAAAGATGTCACACAAGTACAACACTGTCTTTGTTGAGATTATGATATTTAAACTGGATGAACCTCTATTTGATTACTTAGACATAAGCTAAAAAAGTGCCATATAAAACACTTCTTCGCACATCACCTACTCAAATATTTTCAAATCACAGCTTTTAGGGGAAAAGGGGTTTATATAGTGAAGAAAATATTGTCCATGCCACTGTGTCTGTTTTTTTTTTTTATTTAGTAATGCTGATTGTTTTGCTTTTTTGTTTCAGAAGTTTCATGGGGAACACAAGTGTACCAAAATGGTACACTTGTGGTTTCCCGCCACACTGGCATAAGGGACAATGATTCTTTGCTCCATTTCAGTGCAGCCAACATACAGTGTTAACGCTGTAAATCTCCATTTGTGTGATGTGACAGTAATAGTTACACTAAAAGCTTGTCAGCGCATTTTAAGAGGAAAAAAAAAAATCTGTGATTATATCATACCTTCAGGAGGTATCCACAATCCAAATGCTCTTTTCATAGCCAGTTTGATGCACCTCTTTTAACTTCAATGTGTGGAGCTCCATTTTCGGCCACGGTTACTACGTGAGCACAAGCAGAGGGGGCAGGAGGATTCCTCTGACAAAAGTGGAATTGCTAGATGAAGTACTGTTATGTGTGAAAACCCTTCATGTATTTGTCTGCTGCTCACTATTGTCCAGTGAAGTGCAGGTTATCTCTGGGGTTAAACTGACCTGTGTGCGCTTGTGTGTTGTAGCTGGCGGAGCTGCGGGAGGTGATGGAGGCAGAGATGAGGACACAGCTGAGGAGACAAGCTGCAGCTCACACAGACCATGTCCAGGATGTGCTCAAAGTGCAGGAGCAGGAGCTGAGATCAGAGGCCCAGCAGGTCACTGTCCACCTGTCACCTACAACTCTCCCCCTAGGCAGCCAAATGTGTTCCATATGCACTTTAAACTTACTAGTGTGCGTCAAATAAAACATGGAGTTGCATCCTTGCATTTCCTTGCACCCTTTTAATTAATTTTGCTCTTCAATTGATATGCCTAAAATGGCTTTTAGTCCCTATCTTATCATTGACAATATAAAAT
Source organism: Periophthalmodon schlosseri (assembly GCA_000787095.1). Classification (NCBI taxonomy): domain Eukaryota; kingdom Metazoa; phylum Chordata; class Actinopteri; order Gobiiformes; family Gobiidae; genus Periophthalmodon; species Periophthalmodon schlosseri. The sequence goes on along the minus strand of JACM01016786.1, from coordinate 38,594 downwards.
GATTGTGTCTATGTCTGTTGAAATTGATGTAATTGAGCATCCCAAATCTGAGTAAGTGGTGCGGATTAATGAGAATTTATTGTAATGGCTACAGATTTTTTTTTTTTTTTTTTTTTCAAACACTGTTGGTCTTGTTATAGGTGTTGAGCAGCAAGCTGCTAGAGCAGGAGACCTTGTACCGGCAGCTGACCCAGGAGCAGCTGGACAACTTCACCCTGGACATGAACTCGGCATACGCGCGTCTCAAGGGCATGGAGGAGGCCATCGACAGTAAGCTGAATGAGACCATTAAAGAGCCTGTATCTGATTTTTCTGCCATGTATTTGAACAATCTTGCCCCAGTACAGATATATCGTAGAAGTGCTTTTACAGTGTATCTGTACTGGGGCAAGAGGAATTTTTGAGGTAAAATTAAGACCACTGTGTGCCGTCTTCTATTATCTGATAATCAGGAAGTGTGCTATTAGCATGCAAATTTTTGCTAACTTTACCTTCATGGGAAACTCTGCTCTGGTCTCTGAAAGTTGTGAAAAACACTTATAAACTCATCACGGGGAATAATGAAGATGCCCAGAATGCATATTGTGAGCGAGGAATAACTCTGATCACTGCAAACCGTTTAAAATGTTCTAGTTCTGTTTTTCACTTTTTTAAGACAATGTAGAGTGCCTTTTAAGGCAATTATTGGTTGATAATAATTCTTATTTGGAAAAATTAAGATGAGAATGATTTAACATTTTTTATCATAGTTTTTAATGCAAAGTATGTCCATTTAATTACTACAAATCCTACATCTAGTTCATCTGAAAGTTTTTTAAACTGCTGGAAACCTAGCTGGGTGACAGGCTTTGGGATTAGATAGACATTCAGATTGGTTGCTAAATGTGAAATGGTTTTCTTCTTTGCTTTGCCAGGTCATGTGGTGGCAGAGGAGGAGGCTCAGAGGGCTCACCGGCTCTGGCTGGCTGTAGAGGCTCTATCTCACGCTATGGGCACGGCTCAAGGTGAATCCCCCACCACCCCTCTGGAGAGCGCCGCACAGGTGGTGCGCGAGAGCTGCTTAAACAATGAGTTTGCCTTGGCTCTGGCAGCGGCTCTGCCAAAAGAGTCCTTGGAGCGAGGCATCTACAGTGAGGCGTCCCTGCGCAGCCGCTTCCACTCCCTGTGCCCGGTGGCTCGCAGGGTGGCCCTCATCGACGAATCTCACAACTCCCTCTACCAGTATTTCCTCTCATACCTGCAGGCCGCGCTGCTTTTTGAGGCTCCATGCCAAGCTCCCCCTGCCCAGATCAGGGCCCAGGACTTGGACCCCTTTAAACTGTTGGCATATGCCAGCTACTGCCTTGAACACGGTGACCTGGAGTTGGCTGCTAAGCTGGTGAACCAGCTGAGAGGAGAGGCCCGGCGTGTGGTGGACGACTGGCTCACGGAGGTGCGACTCACCCTAGAGACTAGGCAGGTGGTCAGTCTGCTCTCAGCCTACGCCAACGCTGTGGGCTTAGGAACCAGCCAGGCATCCTAGACTGCACTTCACATTTCTCTGGCAACACAGGACAGCTAATGCACGTAATGTTTGAAAACAACTATTGCAATTATTTAAGAATGACAAAAGGAAAGTTATGGATCCTATCTGTGGTAGAGATAGATTGTAAATTGTTCATGGGAGTAAGTTACCCCTTCAAAACTGTAAACCTGCACATCAAAATAAAGTTTTAAAAATGTAACTGTAGATAATATTGTACCACTCTAGCTATTCCAGGTCTAAACTAGGGTTAAATCATGACTACAATAGTTCTAAACAAGGACTAACCCCAAAAGAATTTTATACCATCAGTAAGAGATGTTCACACCCACATCCCCACACCCACATCATGCATGGTAGTTTTTCTGTGTGGTTCATAGACTGTATACCGGTATATAAATGGACATCACTAACCTGCTAACCGCCGCATTCCAAATAGAAAGTGTGCACAGCCGTGCTTCCGGCTCGATCGACTTAACATTGAAAAGCTGTTGCCTCTCGCTGTCTGCTGCTGTCAGACTCGTCATTTTGCTTTTAAAATGTTCCTATTAATCCACTTCATGATCCTGGTGTTTTTATTTGGCTAACTTGTACGTAACTCAAGATGACATGCCCTCTTTCCTCAAGGGCGCGCCCTTGACAGCGTTGCTAAGCTCCCTGCTAAACCAGCCTCACTCCAGATTGGCTTTTTGGTTGCTATGATACTCGCAGTCAGAATTCCGAATATGGAACTTGGCTCCAAATTCCTCCCAATAACTGCAGCCTCAAACGAGCTGCGTCAGAATTCCGAATATGGAACTTGGCTCCAAATTCCTCCCTATAACTGCTAGCCTCAACGAGCTGCATTTGACTGCAGCCGAACACCATGGATGACGTCACACTCACTTAGTCCACTTCTTTATACAGTCTAGGGTTTGGTTAAATGTGTAGAATACGGCTGCAATATTTGGTGCATATCAGTAATTTATTTTTATTAGAGGTATAGGTCGGGGGCTATAGTAATGACTATACAAAATACAAAAACACAATGCAGTCTTATAATTTAAAGGCCTTCAGTAGTTAGGGCAGTGGTTCCCAAAGGGTGGGGGTTCTGAGGTATGAGCGAGGTGTTGCGAGATGATTCCAAGGTTATGACAATGTATATAATCAATTTTTTGTATTGAGAACCATATTTTTTGTGACATTGGGTCCAAACACACAGTAAACTATAAAAAAAAAAAATATCTAAAACTCAATTTAACATGTTTTCTAAGTTTTAGTTTATGCCATCATTTTCATTTGGCAGTGGGGGTCCCAAACCAGCAGTTACAAAACCATATCAGTTGATCTCAACATGTTTGTTTTGTTTGGTTTTTTTTCATTTGTTTCGAATCCAGAGCAACCGATGGCTGACAAGCTCTGCCGATATTTTTGGGCTAATATGTAGGGCTGATTTAAATTATTTTCCCTAAATTCAGTTACTTAAATTCACTACAAACTCACCCACAGCCCTTTTTTTTTTTTTACCACAAACCTTCAAGAGAGCTGTGTAGTCTTGTTTTGTGCTGTTATCTCTTCATATTAAAGTGTTAAATAAAGCTTTGTGTGGCACAGCACATATAGCTTTAGGCAGCAGCTCAACCAAAACAAAATATTGGCCTCTTCTGGAGATTTAAGGCCGATAGCTAAAAAGTCGGCTTGATATATCGGTCTATATCTACTTACCGGTACATAGTTCTTTTGGCGTCCCGGCCTCAAAAGTTTGGGAACCCCTGAGTTTGGATATGTCTCAATATTCCATTGGAATTTAAATCTAATATGGCCGACTTCCTGTTTTTCAGAGGGCAGAATTGTAATTGTTTTTGGGTTGTCTCAGTGTGCTTTTACGTAAGTTGTGCAGAATGGTCATCGAAATACAATGGGAGATCCAGGGCATTAAAGGAGATCTATTATGATAAATCAATGTTTTAGAGCTTTTAAATATGTTATATTTGTTTCCCTTCTTAGTTACCCTCTCAAAGTTGCATTAGAGTGATGTTTAATCTTTATTCTCCTGCATGCAAAACGTAATTGCCCTGATTTCCCTCAATTTTCCGGTACATGCCCACTGCTCTTTACTTACTTTGTTCTCCAATTGTATTTTCTTAATCAGTAACACACGTAGTATTTAGCAACGTTGTGTAGCCAATTTGGAACAGATGGAGGAAAAAAAATCCACTGCTTGCTTGTGCAATCTGCAGCTAGTGCAGGGCATTGTTGTGATGATGCTTATGGTGACATACCGCTAGGACAGGCAGGAATTGGATCCCATTGGATTACTCAATTTTAAACCCATCATTCTATTAAGCTGCAATATTGCAATTTAAAATGTCCAGAATATAACAATGATCCATGAGTGTCATAGATTATAACTATAGCAAACAAAAGCACAATATGTAATATGTCTTCTTTAAGACCCAGGACACCTGCAACCCTGTACATTACATTACAGTTTGAAGAAGAACATGGTAAAAAATTTTCCACCAAGTTCAAAAATTTTCAGTGACGTTATCTCTTGATAATACATTTTGATAACTTCTCTAGGGGGCACTTTAGCATGGATTGTCCCTTTTAATGATGTAGATGTATCCCTTTCATGATGTAGATGGATTCAAATTCCAACTCAATAGGACAACGCATGTGCCATGTGGGTGCAATATAGTTTTTTAATTCCCCCTGTAAATTACAATGTGTCTGTAACATGGTACACATCAGTAAAAGTGACATTGTAAAGGTAGGAGGCTCGCTAGCAATTACCATTCAGGCCAACGGTGCGTATAAGTTATCAGATTCTCATTGTGGTTGAAAGTTAACATGTCAGTTGCACAGTTTTCAAAATTGCTGAAAAATGCATCTTTTTGCCAAAGTGCTACATAAAAATTGAAATGAGTATCACAGAAGTTGCGATTTCATTCCCCATGTCAAGATGATGTGGACCAATTTTGAGCTCATTTGGTCCAAAACCTGAAGACTAGTTTGTTAAAATACCAGGGAAGTTGATCCATATTGTCATTTAAATCCAGTATGGCCAACTTCCTGTTTGTTAGAGGGCAAAGCTATGATGATGTTGTCTCTGGGTGCTCTATCAGTGTGCAATAAGAAACCAAGCAATTTCAATAGTCTCTTTCAGTTCCTGGCTCGGGCCTAATGACTCTTAATTAAAAAAACAAACACTAGTTGCATTCGACATATTCGAAATGTTTATCACCCATGTGTTTGGTACAGTTGGTCTCATATTCGCGGCAGAAAGTGTGTCATGCTCATGGTGGGGGAGACGCGGTTGCCCCTCTTGCTCTTGCCCATTTTGCTGATGCCGATGTACATTCCCGGGTGTGCGGCCGACTCATACGTGTTGTAGTTGTTGACTAGAAGTTTTTCTTTGAAGTTACATTCATCCTGGTAGTGGTCCTGAGATGAGAGGGAGAGAGAGGACTTGTTAAGATGAAGGGTATCTGAATTAATCTCAAAGTGGAGATAATCGCCTGTTATAGCAACACTTGATGCACAGATTGCAGAAAGATGTGTTGATTAGACTGTAAAACAAAACTCTCAATGAATGAATAAGAAATGCAAAAAAATCTAAAGGTGCACTTTTCTGGCCCGATACATTAAGATGTTGTTGTGTATTGTTGTCACCTGCTTTTCTCCCTGGCGATAGTGCAGTTTAAAGAAGACCTATTGTGCTTGTGTCTGCCATATAGTTATGATCTATGATATCTGTGGATCATTGTTAGAATTTGCACATTTTAAATCACAATATTCATCTAAAGCAACTTAATAAAAGAAACAATTCTGCTAACTTCTGTGTTAAAAACTGTGGTGCCCAATGGGAGCTGATGTCATCACAAGAAAGCGCCACGCAGCTGTCGGCACCTCCAATGAATAGCTGTGCATCACACCAGCAAGCTGCAGATTTATTTATTTTTCTATTTGTACCAAAATGACTGACACTGCTGAATCCTACGCGTATCATCAATTTAAAAGAAAATAAACTGGAGAACAAAGCAAGTACAGAGCATTGGGTGCTTATTTTCAATAGCATCTTGAAAAGGTCAGTGATTGCTTTAAACATGCATGAATCACTCCAAATACAATTTGGGGTAAGTAAATTGTTAAAAGCTCTGACAAGTCGATTTTGCGTAATAAATGTGCTTTAATACTAAAATGTAGAATATTACTATCTCAATGGGGACAACTGGCTGCCAGACCCTATATAGTGCACTCTTTAAAGGTAACATTCTGTTACTCCCTGTGAGCTAATAAGTACATCACTTGAGTAATTAAGGCATTTGATAACTTGTACTTACGGAGCCATAGAGCTTCCCTCTGGTTGTCATGGCGATAAAAAGGCCACTCCTCAGCCCGTACAGAGTCACCACCCCTCTGGACACTGGGGAAATCTCCAAAAGAGCTACCCAGGGAACACAGGCATTGTCAGGTAAGTGGGGTACAAAGTTACTTACGCCCTTAAGCCCTCTTGTTATTGTAATTGAGTAGATTTGTGGTGTAATTGTAGCCTACTTTTTCAACAGTATATTTTTGAATGTGTACTTGTAATTCTAGCCATGTAATTGTCATTGGCTAGTTAAAAATGTTTTTGTCACTGAGTACAGAAGTGTCAGTGCACCACATCACCTGCTGTCATTGGCCAAAGATTGATTCTAGGCCGTTATTGTCCCCAAGGGGAAATTTGTTTTTAGAGAGTCAAAATGCATAAATATAAAGAATACAGACAAATAGGCACAGGGCCACGCACATGCTGAAAAGGATCTGCTCAGCTTCACAAACTGTTAGAGCAGTGATGGCAGAAGGGACTGTGCAGAGGGTAGTTGGTTAGTTAAAGGACAGACAACATGAATGTAAACAAAAAGGATTATTACCAAAGGCTCATTTCCATCCATTGTCCCAAAGGGCTGGGGTCACAAATAGACATTTGAAATGAGTCCATTGACTTCTAGTTCAAAACTGTAGATCTGCCAGGCCCCACCTCTTCATAAAGCTGTCTCACTGTAGCAAGCAGCACATTTGTATTAGCATTTATTAACACTCATTGCTGACATGTTGATTAACCCAAGCCTACATTCATCAAGAGTCTGGCTGCAGACCTCCACCAAGAGGACCCTACCCTGCAGCCTTCTACCAGGATGCACCTCCACCGACCCCTCACCATTTTTCATGAGTTTACTTTATAAATGACTTAATTACACTTTCTAAAACCCATTTCAAATTGTTTAGAATGAAGCACTTCAAAGACATATAATCACCAATAGATTTCTTCATGTTGTCTCTGCTCTACTATTCTACTCGTAGGGAAATTATCATCTTATAACACAAAAAACATATTAAACTGTCAGCATAGGCCTACATATACAAGGGTGTTATACCATAGACACATTAGATATAGTTTGTCCATTAATGTGTTGGCTGTAGGTCTGCGTCTGGTTAAGATTAGGCACAGATCTGTAATGGTTAATATTAGGAAAAGGGCTTGGGCTTGTCTTCAGTGTAAAACAATTCGAGAGAGACCGATATATTGGTTGGCAGATATATCGTGCGGATATTTGCATTTTTTAGCGCATCAGCTATTGCCCTTCAAGCTCCAGCACAGGCTGATGTTTTGACTGACCCACTGCCTAAAGAATAAAGCATTCTGTCTTTCTGTGTGAAAGATAACTGCACAACACATGGCCACGCAGCTCTCTTACAGATTTGTGGCAAAAAAAGGGCTGTGTACTATATTTAAATTACATAATTTGGGACAAATAATCTAAATCGGCCCCACATATTGGCCCAAAAATATATCGGCAGAGTTTATCAGCCATCGGTTCTTCTGGATTCTAAACAATCTGTATCAGCATTGGCCATGAAAAAACTCCATATCGGTTGATATGTCAACAGCAGCCAACAGTGGACTTTAGCAGTCTTTTGGCATGGCCGCTGTTTGTTTGGCAATAAATAAGTTTAATGCAATGTATTTGTGAATGTAATAAGTCAGTGGCTGAGTAACTGGTCGGCCCTAGTTTCTAGTTCCAGCCAATGTGTTTGGTGGATTATTAGCCAATGTGCTGGGTGGATTATCAGGGTAACCTCATTTTGAGTCATCTGGGGAGCGTATTCCCCCTGCCAGATTGAATGATGTATAAATTGTGTGCGTTTTCTGTGATCAGCTGCTCTTGCAGCTGACTGACAGTTTCTACACTTTTAAAAACATTTTTATCTTACATTTTTTACTTAATATTTGGGGATTTTGACCAACTACGAAGGGCAGCATGTGCAGTTCAAAGCACAGATGATAAGAACTATTGGATTGTGTGGTTTGAAATGTTTGTTTTTCCTGTATCCATGGCGACCCTGCTTGGAGATTGCTATGCTAGCCAGCAATCTCTGAAATGCTACAGACTTTTTACAACAATGCAACTGGCTGTCTACCCCAAATATGGCAGAAGACATTTCAGAGGAAACACTTCAAGAGAATGTCCCATCTCATCACTGACCGAAACAATAGAGCAAAGGAAGAGTGAAGCTTAGGAGAGGCTTTCTTGTTGTGTCTCCAGAGTTCACCTGGCTTCCCCTGGAGGCTGCTGCAGGACACAGAGGATACAGAGGAGGGACACTTTTGTCTTTGGGGCTGTTGCTCTCTCAAAGTGCCCAGATACTGGATCTGATGACTCTACCTGTTGAGCTGCACTAAGACTTTTGTTTAAGCTTTGTTTATTATTGTATTTTACTGCTCAATGTGCTTAAATTGCCCCTCAGGGACAAATAAAGTTATTTTGATTCGATTTGATCCAGCCTTGCTGTGTGCAGAAAAGGTTGTACAGGTCTTTCCTTCTTGCTGCTGTCAGGCTGTACAATGAACAAGACTGCAGAATCAAGTGTTTCTTAAAAGTATTGAGACATGTTATTTGCCTGAGAGCAGGAGCGAGGCAGTTCCAGAGGGAGGGAGCCTGCACAGAAAAAGCCGGTCTCCTTTAGTGACCCATAGGGTTCTGGGGACAACCAGCAGGGCTCCCTCCCTAGAGCGGAGGGTTCTGGAAGGGACATAGGAGGAGGAGGTCAGTGAAATATTGTGGTGCTGAATCATTAAATGCTTTAAAAGACAATAATGCAATTTTAAAATCAATTTGATATTTAAAGAGGGGGTATTTTACTTCTATGGGGTATTAACTACTAAGATATTTAGATCATCTTTTATTGTTTTGAAAATGCTATATTTGTCCGAAAACATGTTTTCTAAGTTTCACTTTCATTTTTGACTTTAACTCGTTTGCTTCCTCTTTTGCAGGGAGCCAGTCTAGGACACGAGGATGGGGGTAATATGGTCAGATCTGTTAGTGCTCATGAGGAGTCGGGCAGCTGCATTTTGAACTAACTGTAGTCAATGGAGGGAACATTGTGGCAGCATGCAGTGAATTGCAAAAATCAAGTCTAGAATAGATAAAAGCATGCGTAACTTTTTCTAAATGGGAGGGAGATAAAAATTATTTAATTTTGGAAATAAGCTTCAGGTGATAAAAACGGGTTTGGGCCACTTTATATATTTGGCCTTTAAAGGATAGTTGAGAATCAAACATAACACCCAGAGTCTTTGTTGTGTTTGTTTGTTGGACAGATCAAGGTAGAGAGATTCTTAACAGAGTTGGGTAGTAATCATATACTATAACATAATGTGTATTTAGTCGTACAATTCACTGAAGTCACTTTACCTGCTAATTGTTCATATGCTGTAATTAACATATTATCTTTACATTATGCTACACGAGAGGTTTTTAGGCTTATAGTTCTATTTGAACTAGATAATTTTATTTTATTAATCTATGTAATTTAGAATCAAATTTGTATTCATTAAAGCAGACCTATTCTGCAAAATCAACTTTTCAGAGCTTTTAACCATGTTATAGTTGTTTCCCCTCACCGTTTACTCACCCGAAGTTGTATTTGGAGTGATTCATGCATGTTTGAGCAATCTTTAATCACTTATTTTCAATACGCCATACTGCCCATCAACCCTGTTTTCACTGCCACCGGCATACTTACTGCCTTCTTCAATTTTATTTTCTTAATCAGTGATACTATGTAGGATTCAGGAGCGTCATGTAGTCATTTTGGTACAAATGAAAGAAAAAATCCACAACACAATCAGAGGTGCCGGCAGCTACATGCCTCTTTGTTGTGATGACGTCAGCTTCCACCGGGCACAGCAGTGTTCTAACGCGGAAGTCAGCGGACTTGTTTCTTTTATTAAGTCGTTTTAGATTAATATCGTGATTTAAAATGTGCAAATTATAACATAATGATCCACGGGTGTCATAGATTATAACTATATAGCACAGTAGGTCTGCTTTAAAGCCAGTTTTTTATTGTTATTTATCTTTCATATTTTAAAGGAGACATGTTATGTAAAACTGACTTTGTTGAACTTCTCACCATGTTTCTCCCTCATGAGTAGTATGCAGAGTCAGAGTCATATTTAGACTGATTCATGCTTGTTTGAGTAATCCTATATTGTGCTGAGTAGGCTTCAGTGCTCGCACTGCTCTGTACTTGCAATTATTCGAAATATTTAGACTCCAGGTCCATATCTGTAGGGTTAAAAATGAATCCCCATTCTAAACAATAAAAAACATGTACATGTAAATCTCCTGCATGCTATGGTTAAAGGGACACTATATTCTGATCCTTGTCATGATTTGCCATAATTTGATGTTTCCTCATCAAAAACATACCTGGAGTTGGTTTTGTTTCATTCACACATGTTTAACACACAAATCTTGCATATTTAGGTTGAGTTCTTGTCTTAAACTGAAAACACTCTGTTCCACCTCACTGTGTTAAACATACCTGGAGTTGGTTTTGTTTCATTCACACATGTTTAACACACAAATCTTGCATATTTAGGTTGAGTTCTTGTCTTAAACTGAAAACACTCTGTTCCACCTTCACTGTGTTTTTAAACTCAATACACCCTCACTAAAATCATTTGGACGATTTCAGCCCTGGAATTGCCAGTCTGAACAAAAGGTAAAAGGTAGTTTTTAACTTGAAAACTATGACTACATGACATCACAAGGTGGAACAGAGCATTTTGAGCTGTGGAGATGTAGACTAGGCTAATAATAAAGGGTTACTCAAATATGTGAATGAAACAAAACATAGCTCCAGATATGTTTTTGATGAGGTAACATTTTAACATGGTTTAAAGCTCACAAAAGTCAATTTTGCGTAAGATAGGACCTTTAAATGCCACTACTGAAATTGTAGGGCCTTTCAGTTCTGCATTTATGAACAGGATGTCAACGTCCACAATACCACAGTTCTATTCTTGTTTGTGTATATAATTACAACATTGTAACTGAAATGTCCTTATTGTGCGACAAATAAGATAGCTGTTCGCTAGTGTGATGTGCAGCTATCCTGCCTCCTATGGATTCATAGGAGACAACATGCAGTGCTTTGTTATGATGTTTACGGTGACGTCTGCTCCCACTGGGCACCACGGTTTTCTAAAGTGGAAGTCAGTGGACTTGTTTCTTTTATTAAGTCGTTTTAGATGAATATTGTGATTTAAAATGTCCAAAATATAACATGATCCACGGGTGTCAAAGATTATAACTATATAGCAGACACATGCACAATATGTCTTCTTTAAGGTTTGAACACACTTCCTAGAAAATTTGAAAATTTTTCCTAAAAATCTGAAAACTTACTTTTTGATCTAAAAATGTTTGATGTCTTCTCCCCACAATGCTAAACATCTTTCTCCTGAAATATTTTAACAAGTGATATTTGATTGAGTTTTAAAAGATTTTAGTCCAATGTTTTTTTTTCCAAATGCATCCTTCACATGCTGAGATATGGTGAGTGTGACAACCAACTCATGTGACAACAAACCCCGCTTCCCCCTGCCTCTACCAGTAGACAGGCTCTGCTATGGGCGCATACGTACTTACTGTATGGGCTCTCGTCATGTGCGCCTGAGATCTGTCCGTTTGGAAACACCTGTAGATGGAAGCCGATGCCCACGTTACAGTAGAGCCTCCGGATGCGCTTTATCCCCAGCAGGTACTCCTGGTCCCGGTGAGGGGCGTCTGGTTTGTCCCAGGGGCCCACAGCATCAGATAGCAGTGGCCCCTGGCTATGTGTGTGTGCTCTTCTGCTGCTGGGGACACAGCCAAAGACACAACCCAGAAGCACTGAAGACCAGAACCACGGGAGCTGGGGCCACAAGACACATGCTCTCAGCTTCATTGTCCAAGAAATTAAAGTGAAAAATTTGACTTTGCCCCAAATCAAAGCCTGGAGAAACCAAAGTCGATTTTATTTACATATTTCATTTTTTTCATTCTGGTCACGGGACCGAGGGTTGTGGTTTGATTTCAGCGGAGCAGTGCGGGTCCATATTTATGTGCTGCAAATACGTAGATCACAGACCCCTGCTGTGTGCGGCATCACAGGGGGGCTGACTCAACTGCTGCTCCTCAGTTCAACTTCACTTGCGGGGCTCTTCACCAGAGCTGCTGTAGCTGCTCTGGTGCAAAGCAGAGGGTAGTCAAAGTGAATTGTTTTGGAAAATAGATAATTTACATTTGGATTGTTTAACATTGTCACACCATTTTATCAAATATAATTAGAGGGGGGTAGTACTCAGTTACATTTACTTGTGTAACTATTTAAAGAATTTGTACTTTTCAGAGTAGTTTCCTAGTAGCATACTTTTACCCCTACTTGAGTAATAGCTTTAATAAAGTAACAACGCTCTTACGTAAGTAAAAGTTTTCATTCCTCTTTCCACTGTAAGTCTACAAGTTTGAACATTTGTGTTTCTTTGACCGCTCCTTCATATGTAGTGTAGTTTTACAAATGCGTGTGTCTATCCTTTGAAAATACATTGTGCATTATTTAAGGTTTTGTTACATTAACTTTAAATTATAAATCAGATGTTATGTCCTGAGAGATACTCTTTAAGTTAGAGTTACTTGAGTATTAGTTTTCACAAATACTTTTTTACTCTTCAGTCATTTCTTGGACCACTACTTTGTACTTTTACTTGAGTAATATTATGTTGAAGTAACTTGAGTACATTTTATTGGCTACTCTACCTACCACTAAACATAATATTTTTTAAGTGTAATTATTTTTAGAACAAGAAAGAAAGAAAACTGTGATAAGTACATTAATAGAATGAAGAAACATTGCACATTTAGCTACTTGTGGACACATTTATTTATTATAACTATATATCATAGAATCGTAGGGTTAAAACTTTCACAGTATAATCTTGATTTCACTTATATAAAATTGCTTATATGAACAAGATTATCAATCTCATTTAGAGAATATTATCCTTAAAATGTGAAGGATTATATTGTTAAATCAAATAATCTCCATCTAGTAACTGAATGAAAAAATGAATTTTAAAAATCACATCTTATATTTAAGAGAAATGGCTGTAACATGAACCCGTTATTGTTTAAGACATGCAACCATGAACCTGTTATGCCATTAGCTGTATGTACTGAGGACACACCATTTCATATAAAGAGCCATTCAGTCAACCCATTTTGGGTTGGTTGCAAACTGGTTTTAGTTATTGAATCAGACAACTCAAATAAGATGCCCATTTTGTTTTGAATTGAATAATCAGCTTGAGAATCTTAACAGTTGTAAAGATGAAAACGTTGACGTCAATACATCAACAACACATTTAACCATGCAGTCTGCAGAGGCTGATGTCTTTTTGCAGTGTCTCCCCTCATCAGGTCATGTTGGAGCTTAAAGGGCCCATATTACAATGACACTATTTTGTGATCTATGTTATAATACTGTTTCCTCATCTTAAACAGACCTGGAGTTGTGTTTTGTTTCATTCACACATGTTTAACACACAATTCCTGCATATTGAGTTCTTCACTCAAACAGAAAACTCTGGTCCACATGTGGTAATATAGGAAATGCTCCACTGTGTTTTTAAACTCCATACATTGTCATTACAATCATTGTATAATTTTCAGCCCTGGAATTTCCAGCCTCTACTGAACAAAAGGTAAAAGGTAACTGTTAACTTGAAAACTACCGCTTCATGACATCACAATGTGGACCAGAGCATTTTGAGCTTTGGAGATGTAGACAGACTAATAATAAAGAGTTACCCAAACATGTGTGAATGAAACAAAACACAACTCCAGCTATGTTTTTGATGACGAAACAAGATTATAGCATGGCTTAAAGTCAATTTTGCATAATATTGGACCTTTAAGTGCAGCGTGGCTTTACAGAGGCGGGCTGATTCCTCCTGACACCCAGTGCGTCACTGCGCTGTTCATGTGGAGGCTGCTGGGTCTTAAGAGAGGGGTGCTGAGTTGTTTAGTGCACAAGAGCCCCCAACAGCCCCAGGGCAGGGGGTCCATCTCGGTCAGAGGGAAACCAGTGGCACAGCAGGGCAGTATGCATCATGTCCTGTCTCCTGTCACCACGCAGACCACATCCTGTTCAATAGGCTGCGTTAAAGTTTCAGAATTTCATGATGCTACTTTCAAATGGACGGTAAGAACTCTATGGGAGTGCCAATGTTTTTGCAACAAATATCCAAATCTACAATCCACAAATGTTGAGCCCTATTTGTTAAAGACATAGTATGTAACTTTTTAGCATTTTTTTCCATTATGGATGAATTCATTGCACTGAAAAACATACAAAAATGAGTCCTTACTGTGAGCGGGCACGCACCTCGCTTGTTTCCATTGAAATATTGTTCCTGTGGCTATAATGGAATCATGCATTTGAATTTTACCTCCAGAAAGTTACATATTATCACTTTAAGGATTAGACCCACTTGGCACATTATGGGTTAAAGATACCATCTGTAGGTTTATTTATTTATTTTTTTTACCTGTAGATAGCAGGTGTGAAACCTACTTCCCCTTCCCCTCACATGATTGCTGCGTGATAAACATCTCTGTCAAATCACTTTTTAAGCGGTCTTACTCAGAGTGGTCACGTGATATAGAAGTTGAAACTGTCAGGTATGAAAACTATCTAAACCTTGGTCTGGAAAAATAACCTATTGAAATAAATTAACGGAAGACCAGATGAACTTCATTGGACTGTTATAAAATGATTATAGTGAAGGTGCATAAAGTTTAAAAACACAGTGAAGCACTTCCTCTATTACCACTTAATGACATCACGATGGAACAGTGTGTTTTCAGTTTGAGGGAAAATATTTTAATATTTTTCAGAATAATTTCTGGGACTGGATAATTACTTGAAATGAAAAAAAATGAACGATGAATACCTATAGGAGACACATCAAATCCAGAGTACTGAACTGGAATTCCAATGGACTCACCGGAAGTTGGGATGACGTTATCTCTTTAGAGCCCCATTGGCATAAGTCATGTAGCTGCCCACTGAGGAAACAAAACACAGCAACGTGACTAAGGACACAACAACACTGCATTAGAGTGAGCAGGGATCAAACCACCAACATCAGTGGATTATTGTTTTTAACTATTGAATCACTTGGGGGCTGTTAAAAACCCACAGGAGTAACAGAATAAAAACAAAACATGAATAAGTGAAGGAGAAAATAAGGAGAAACTTTATTGTCCCCGTAGGGAAATTTGTCCTGTGCATTTGACCCATACTTCAATGCCACTGGGAGCAGGGTAACCATCTCCAGATGTTGTGCAAGGCTTTTCACCCACACTACAGACAGGCACATTGTAGAGCACTGTTCTAAAGTGTCCTTGCCTGTAGGTAATATTGGGCAAGGAGTCGCTGGCTACACCCTGTGTCTTACATCTGTCTGTTTTGAGGTGGCAGTGGCTCAGTGGTTAGACCAGTCGTCCACCAAACAGAAGGTTGGAGGATCTATCTTGGTAGGAGTTTTTTTGTATTCTTAGACGAGACATTACACCCCCTACATCTACACCTGCGTACTACGAATGTGTGGCCAAAGCTTAAAGAAAACGTGGGGACATAACAATGTGGAACATATACGCCTAAAATCTGCAGAGCTACGTGTGAGACCATAGGAGCTGGCCCTGCACTGGGACACCATCAAAAAGATCCGTGCCTATCACCAGGCTCATTCGAGGATGCGCGGGATGTGCCCATGAAAGTATAAAAAGTATAAAAAGTATTTATAAGATCTTATTATAGATGGATGAGCCAGCCCCACAGTTCGAAAAGTATTTATAAGATCTTATTATAGATGGATGAGCCAGCCGCCACAGTTCGCGGTGGCCCCCAGCGCGTAACGGGAAAGCGCCGTCCACTTCTTGTAGACAATGCTGTGATCAGGGCTCTTCCTTTTTCCTCAAATTAGCATTTCCATTTGAACTGCCTGAAATCTCGCGGTCGGCGATCATCTGATATCCAGACGAGGCGCAGTTTGTTTTATGCCACGACCTCCCGGAGGACGGTCCGGAAGTGACGCTCAAGCTGACGCTGGTGTTTACAGCTGAGCGAAGTATCGAGCTGCTTAGCACAAATCTGCACAAACGTGGAAAAGCCTGAAAACCCGCGGACCAGAGGACGTTACCCGACAACTGAACACCCAAAATCAGACATGATGTCTTGTAAATGAGTGAAGTCGGTTCCCATGCGAGGCTACTCGTTACGCTGCTACTGTCTGTCAGGCCACCATCCTGCTCCGGAGTCCTGCACCCAAGAGTGGGTCCTGGTTCTGCCAGGTGCATGTAGCCTTCGAGCGGACAGCCTCCCTCACCTTCACCATGTGGCTGAAGCTGCTGTTCTTGACGCTTTACTTGTTGGTGTTGTTCGTGCTCGCACGTCTGTTCGAGGCGGTGGTGTGGTGTGAGGCCGGGGTATTGGCCACGCAGCTGGTGGACCCGGTCACTCTGAGTTATAACAAGCTCAAGACGATCCTGGAGGCTCGGGGTCTGGCCTACTCCGCACTGGCTCAGAAAGAGGATGTTCGCGAGCTGGTGGAAAAATCAGGTAAGTAATCAGGCAAGTCATGCCATGTTTATAAATCTGTAAATCCATTTCAAATAACACTAGGCCAATTGTTGATCTTTATGTCATTCATAGAAAGGATAGCCTATGTATCATTGTACCTATGTATCAGCCTACCTTAATCATTAATGATAGTGGTGTGTGATTTAGTCAGAATAACAATAATTGTATTTATAACAAAGTTACATTTTGCATGTCCCTTAAATGTTTGTCCACCTTCTGATAATGCATAATTTGTCCCATGATTTGATTACATCAAAACTGCATATTTGTTTTAATCTTTAAGTGTTTAAGTCAACTGCTTGGCAAAAAATGTCTAATGTCAAAGCTTTCAATAATTTTCTCTGTTTAAGTATGTACACCTATTGTGGTCACGCTCACCATATCCCTGTCATCATAATATCTCTGGAAATGAACATCGTGAAAATTGAATTCTCTGATCAGCCAGAATAGAAGGTTTCCATAGAGCTTCCTGTTTGGCTAAAATGATACAGTGGAGGTAAAAATGTCCACCCTGTCCACCCTCATTGTTAATTGTAAATGTATTTATAATATATTGAATATGATTGTAATTTGATTTAATGGTGATCAGTGGTGTTTTTTAATGTCTCACCACTGAGGCAGGTTTTAATTTTTTTTTCTAGTAGAAATATATAATTATTAATTTTACAAAGGAAATACATGCATCCATGAAAGGGTTGACATATTTAAATTGCCCCTAAGGGATAAATAATGTGATTTGATTGTCATATGGTATACATTTAACTTTTAAATACACTTGATAATGACCTAAAAATGGTGTGGAAGATGGCTAAAGTACATACAGTAGAGTACAGTAGCGTCTGTATTTCATAATGGGACAAAAACAGAAATAAATTTAAACTTATTGGGTAAGGTTTGACCAACAAAATTCAGCTAATTCTCCCAAAGCAGCACCTGCCTCTGTGTGCCAACCAGGTTGTTGACCCCTCGTCAAGTCTCTTTCTGCCTGTTTCTGGCCTAATCAAAAAAATCTAACTTTTCAGTGAAAAAAGGCTATAGTTTATAATTGAGCAAACTGACTAATTGAGTACTTGTACTTCTGACTCGTATCAAGAACACCCACGTGATGAATGTCTTGCGGAGAATTAGTTGGTTGCTTTTTCATGCTTTTTATGTTATTAAATGTTTTCATTCTGATAATGTTTTTTATGATTTGTGTTAGGGGATTTGTCGCAGGGGGAGTTGTACTCTACCATAAAGAAGGAGAAGGAACACCCTGAAGGCGACAGTGGCACCACTCACTTCAGTGGAGAGCTACACTTCTATGAGTTAGTGGAGGACACAAAAGATGGCATCTGGCTGGTTCAGGTAAAATGCCCGTACTACTTGCTGGGATGTAGCATAAGAGGGCTCATTTAACTTCACCTTGACTAAAAATAAATAATAATGTGAATGCTGAAATTTTGTTGAACAGTAGCACCCTGGTTTGGTAAGGTACTGAGAACCTTAGTGTAAGAATGTTCGTTTCTGGTGTAAGTGTCAAAGAGGACCAAAAGTCTGAAACATAAAGTCAGAAGGGTTTACCTGGGTTCCACACAGGTAAGTGAACAATGAAGCAGCGGACTCTCCGGAAAGGGTAAGTGTGTGTGTGTGTGTGTGTGTGTGTGTGTGTGTGTGTGTGTGTGTGTGTGTGTGGTGTAAGAGGACTCTCTGGTGAGGGTGTGTGTGTGTGTGTGTGTGTGTGTGTGTGTGTGTGTGTGTGTGTGTGTGTGTGTGTTGTGTGTGGCGGGTCCTCTTCTGAGCTGCATGGCGTTACACATTAAGAAATTTTAGGCAAAGTCGAACAAGGTGAGTGTTTTATAACCCTCTCAGAGTGGGGGGTCACAATTCCTTAGTGAGAGGGGCTATAGATAAGAAATGTGGCCTTAACCAAAATGACCAGAACATAGCTGTTATCTTCCCTTAGTGTGATATATGTCCACTGCTGCATGGGAAACAGAACATTTTTGCACCTTTCTAAGAAAGTAAGCAATGTATTACATTTGTATATTGTCCACACTTCCTTGTAAGCCCCCACGCTGGTCTCCATAGCGTCTTCATGAGCCCCCACGCATTCCATATCCACTGGTGGGCACGTGTTATTTACCTTAGCATTAGTAAATCAAGATACCAGTTTGATGTAGTGCTGCACTGCTAGAAAATACCTTACAATTCATTAGAATTCACCCCACTGTAAGATCCCAACTAAGTGAACTGAGATGAATGAGAAACACAAGAAATAATATACACTGCCCGGCCAAAAAAAAAGTCGCCACCAAAAAAAAAGGTCACACACTCTAATATTTCGTTGGACCGCCTTTAGCTTTGATTACAGCACACATTCGCTGTGGCGTTGTTTTGATAAGCTTCTGTAATGTCACAAGATTTATTTCCATCCAGTGTTGCATTCATTTTTCACCAAGATCTTGCATTGATGATGGTAGAGTCTGACCACTGCGCAAAGCCTTCTCCAGCACATCCCAAAGATTCTCAATGGGGTTAAGGTCTGGACTCTATGGTGGCCAATCCATGTGTGAAAATGATGTCTCATTCTTGCTTTCACAATTTGAGCCCGATGAATCCTGGCATTGTCATCTTGGAATCTGCCCGTGCCATCAGGGAAGAAAAAATCCATTGATGGAATAACCTTGTCATTCAGTATATTCAGGTAGTCAGCTGACCTCATTCTTTGAGCACATACTGTTGCTGAACCTAGACCTGACCAACTGCAGCAACCTTTTACCTATTTGCTTAGTTAAATCCGGGTGGCGACTTTTTTTTTGGCCAGGCAGGTGGATTTACATTTATTTAGCAGTAAAGATTACACTTATACCAAATTTATTTTGAACCAATTTTTAGGACTATTTAAAAACTCTCACTTTCATCCATTCAAACCCACACTCGCTCTTCTAAAACAACTGCAGCTTACATCCTATTCCCTAGGCGAACATTAACTCAGTAAGCAAAGCTACCAATCAACGCCATTGGACTCTCCAGTGCCTTGCCTAAGGACACAGTGACAGAGCTCAGCACAAGTGGGAATTGATCCTCCAACCTTTAGATTGGTGTACGGGTACTATTACCATTGAACCACTGTTGCCCAGATAACCTATTACCTTGCAAAAAGGAAAAACACATGTAAAGCTAAATGGCAGATTTGGATAAAATGATCCTAACACGTTTCTCCCTTCTGGTCTAGATTTGTTTGTCCACTGTATTATGCTCTGGTGGGAGTACTACAGCATTTGTATATGTATGTCCTAGGTGGTTGGTCAAGGCAGAGAGGCACTGCTCAGTCAGTACAGTTGGAGGAAGATGGTGAAGAAAGTTTCTCAGTTTGGCATCAGAACTGGAATATTTAACTGCTCCAATGATCACAGGTGATACACATGGGACATATATTTATTATTGTTTATTTCTTTTGTACACATAACACATGCGGCCCCTGAAACCAGCTCTACATCAGGGTTAGAAGAATAGCATTTAATGCAAGTGCCTGATGTTTCTCCAGGTCATGTATGAGGCGGGGCTGGCATCACTCCACCCTCATCATGTCTGTCCCTCAGACGTCTGCCTCCAAAGGGAAGGTGATGCTGAAGGAGTACCGTGGGCAGTACACAGACACAGAACACCTCTCCCACTGGGTTACTGGGCAGGTGGCACAGCAGATCCACACCCTGCACTGCTCTGAGCAGCTGCTGCAAGAGTGGTACTCGGACCATACTGTCAAAATGTTCCTGTTTGCTCACCTTCCGCAGCCACCTGCTTTCTTCTCCTCTCTCTCAGTAAGGTTCACTGGTCGCATCAAGTTCATCTTTGTCAACATTTGCCACTGGAAGAACCATAGCAGCCTGGCTGAGATAGGTGTGACCCGCAGTCCTGCCTACATCCTAAAGATGCCTGAGGGGATGTACTGGTATGGAAAAAGGTAAAAACTTTAGGATATATCAGCAGAGGTTTTTCAGGCTTGAGTTATTTTTTGAGGACCTCACAACAGTATGGGCACACACACCATGTGGACACTAGTCTAGTTTACTATTTCTCAGACTTTTTTTTTCTTCCTGCTGCCTGGAATGGGGCTGCACATTGATAGAAAATGTAGGTTGAGGGACCTACGATACCGTTGACTTGTACATGCTTTATTACATTTTTATGATGTACTAGTAGCTCTGGGAGACATTCCAAACAACTGAAAAGCAGCATCAGTGGCAGTGCTTTCACATTGCTAATATTTCCTAACTCCAGCGTAACTGTATGTAAAAAATGATACCGCAATGAAAAGTTTATACTTTTAATAAACAGAAGATTAATATGCCCATCATTTACAGTCTCCTTTGCCATGTCTATATTATAATCACTTTTGAACAAGGAAATAGCGGCACGGTGGCTGAGTGGCTAGCTCTCACACTTCACAGCAAGAAGGTTCCGGGTTTGACTCATTGGTCGCCCAGGCCTTCATGTGTGGAGTTTGTATGTTTCTCCCTATGTTTGGGTGAGTTCTGGGCACTCCAGATTTCCCTATCAATCCAAAAAACTACTATAAGTACTATAAGTAAAATCCTGATCAAGCCTAACTCAAGATCTGGAGGGCTGTGGGCATGGCACTGACTCCTCCTGACAGGTTGCCCCAGCGATATTGATGGATGGGTAATGTGATTTTAAGACCATGTGTTTGTTTGTGCTTCAGCCCTGGGGAGTTCCTCTCTGTGTCTGCGATGGACACGTTTCTACGCTCAGTTCAGCCTGAAGTCAATGACCTGTTTGTGCTCAGTTTGCTGCTCATCAATCTGCTGGCCTGGATGGACCTCTTCATCACACAGGTTTCCGCTACTTTCTTCAATTCTCTTTTGCAAGAAACATTTCTTGTATCAATTGTTGAACTGTATACATCATTCTGTCTCAGGGAGCTACTGTCAAGCGCTTTGTGGTTCTAATCCGAACACTTGGAACATACAACTCCATCCTTCTGGTGTCATGGCTTCCAGTTCTGGTATGCAGTTTCTCGATTACCACTACAGTTTTTGTTGGCTAGGAATAGGATAGTTACAATATCATATCTTGGTTGTATATTCTGCCATACTACCGCCAATACTATATAGATACTCATATTCATTCTGGTTTGGTGGCAAGATATTCTTGTAGCTACAGCTGCCTTGAGGCTGACTGACAGAGATGTAGCTTCCATTCTGCTCCAATGACTGCTCAGATTACCCTCAATCACACACCACATTCACATTTTGGCTAAGAGGTATCCTCCCAAAGGTCCCCAAACTGCAGCGTGCACTGGTCAAAGCCTGTATTAGAACCACTAACATTTTGGTTACAATTGGGCATGTCTAAAACAAAACGCCTCGACAGGGCCACCTGGAACTTGACTTGCATAGGAATTCGGAGAGGCTTTTTTTGGACCAGGCCATTGAATTGGGGCACACTAACACAACCCATATCACTGTACCAAAAACATCTACCCTTAGACAAAAAGGAAGTTTTCCATTGGGCCTCTCACAATAATTACTATATCAACTTATCATTCACTAAAGGATATAGGGAACAATATTTTTAGGCGCAATAATTATCAATTATCATCTTGTTATTTTTGTTGTTACAATTTTTTTTTTGTTATTATTCTTGTCGGATAACATTTCAGCTGTAGAGGGCCGAATAAGTATTGTCTATGAGGCGTATAGAAACCAGCTAGCTTTGTAGCTTTTTTTTCCTGCTATTCTTGCTTGATATTTTAACAAACTAGTCCTAGGGTTTTTGACCAAATGATTTCAAAATTGGTCCACATCAAGGGACATGAGGCTTCAATAAATATTCCAAATTTTTACAATGGTCTGGCATATGCATTCTGAATGCACTGAGGTAATTCTTCAGCAGTCACTACTTAAGTGCTGTCCATCTAGAATTTTAATGACTTGCATGGAATTTGTAGTTTGCGAACATTCTTCACTTTCTTATACTCTAGATGAGCCTAGATACATGTATGTCACACAACAGGGATGATTCATGCATAAGCCCCCCCTAGAAAAATGCTCAGATTTAATATGGTTATTAAAAATATATATTTTAATGGAAATTGTCCAAACTTGACAGCAAATACCTTTATGATCCTTCAAAATATTAGGCTCATGCCCCATTGTGTATGGTTTGTCTGTGGAATCCTCAAGGTCCTCATTATGAAATTTATAAGTCAATAGACGGATCACTGTGGGAAGAAATAATTTCAGGGAATTGGTTGAAAATTGGCAGAACTCCATCAATTACACATATGCCCTATATTGATCTGTTTTACCTGCAGCATCACCAACATTGTAGTCCCATGAGAAAGGCCAAGGACACCCCTACCATGTAAAGATATTGAAATTGTTCAGATTGGAGGTCTGAACATTGCCAAAAACTCACCAAAATTGGCACAAAAATAAGGTCTGGAAAAAAATCACATTTGAGTGGCCAAATTGATCAAAATGGCTCAGCACACTTTTGAATAAAGACAAATTATATATCTTTATATATCACACCTACTTTGTCTCATCAAGCTGAACTTGGAATGGCTTTGCAGTTGCATTATTAGTGTGGTGGCAACTAGAAAGGAAAGGGCAATTGCAAGGGAGAGCTGCATGTGTCATTCTTTTTCCAAATTTTCTTCACAGACTTGCAATTACTTAAAATAATGATTCATATTTACCATAATTAACATTGCCGCACCAAACTAAGTAATCTGAAACGCATGAAAACCTGCCATCCACTTCAGTGTCTGGCCAAATTTTGCTCTGATGATGCCTGTATCTGTTGTAGGCTCTGCTGCAGCTGCCTTACCTGGACACTTTCTATAGCTACAGCCTGAAGCTGCTGCGCTATGCTGACACCACACAGCTAGTCAGTTTAGTGCGGGCTGACTGGACCTTCTATTCATCTCACCCAGCGCTCTTCCTGTCCACGTACTTGGCCCATGGCCTGCTAGTGGACTACTTTGAGAAGAAGCGCCGCTGCAGCAGGAGAAGCTTGGAGGACAGCAGCACAAACCTAGAGTGGTTAGCCAGTCTGTGGGACTGGTATAGCTCCTACCTGCTCCACCCCATCACCTCCCTGCACCAGTCTGACCATTCGGAATGGGATGAGGATACCAATTTCTTATTCGAACGATTAGCTTTTCCTGATCTTTGGCTGCGTCCACTTGTGAACCTTGATTATATGAAAATTCTGCCGGTCTGGAAGTTTAAAAGTGCTCCAAGTTCAGTGTCTGTATATGGTCAAAATGGAGCTCCAGAGGAGCAGGCCTGTCTGGACAGGACCTCTGATTCTGAGTGTGATGACAGCCCCCAGCTCTGTGATTGGTCTGTTTGGCCCCATGACATTCTCCACTGCTCAGAGTGTGTTGTATGTTTAGAAAACTTTGTGAATGGAGAGCTGTTAATGGGTCTCTTTTGCGGCCACGCCTTCCACCAGAGCTGCATTGTGGTGTGGCTGGCAGAAGGCCAGCACTGCTGCCCTGTGTGTCGCTGGCCGAGTTACAAGAAGAGACCGACAAAATCTAACTCCACTGTCTCCTCTGAACCTGCCTGACCAGCGCATCTCGTCTGTTAAACTCTTTTCTATATTTTGGTAGCTCTCATCATAATTTCATCAAATTTGACACAAATCTTCAGTAGTTAAAACCTTCATCACATCTTTACCTTTATTTAACCAAGTTCCACTGAGATTCAGAATCTCTATAGTCGTGGCCTCAAAATGGACATCTAAACCTCTTGTTCAGAACAGAATGCTGTGTGTAAAGGGTCAGACTGAGAGAATATTTTACAAAATGTGAATTCATTTTGAATAAACTAAATATTATAAAATAACTAAAGAAAAAAAGCCAAAATGTCTAAAGACATATTTGATGCACTTTACTGAAGTAAAAAAGGTCTTGGTGATTACTGATTTAATTTTAATTTGTAAAGATGAATGTTCTTTTAAGTGTCATTCTGTTTGAGACTTTGTATAAGTTCAGATCTTTGACATGACCTAACTCGCATAAGTTACAATGAATGATATTGGGATAAACACTTCTGAAATGCTCCTCGGAGGCTTTCCTTTGAGAAATGAACAATAAACTACTGTAATTGTGACCTCACTTCCAATCATCATCAGAAATGTTATTACTTTTTGATGCTTTCATTTGAGAGAATCTTAATTTTCCTGCTCATGTCCTTTACGGGGTTAGGATTTTTCCTGGGACACACAGATTCCATATGTGCTTTTTAAACACTGGCTACGATTACGTGCTTACTCAGATTTTTGGAGTTAAAGAGAATTAAAATGTAAACAGTGAACTCATCGGATTTTTTTTCTGATCATGGTCCCTCTGATCACTCACATAAAAAAATAAAATAAAAAAAAAGATGTATTATTATTATTAGTAGTAGTATTGGTATTATTACTATTAATATTATTATTATTACTACTACTACTACTACTACTACTACTACTACTACTACTACTACTACTACTACTACTACTACTACTACTACTACTAATAATAATAATTATAATATAAACTGCAGCATTGTCACCGTCTCAAGGCTGCCCTCTGCTGTCTGTGCCAAAGAAGCATTCCGCATCCACGACTTTCTATAATGTATACAATACGCAAATAGCCACAACTATAAAAGTGTTTTTGGTAAACAAAAACGCTTTGAAATGTATAACCTCTCTATAATTCTCTCTGTCTCTCTCTCTCTTTCTCTCTCTCTCTCTCACTCACACACACACACACACAAAAACAAAAAAAAACAACTTTGAAATGTGTATTTTGTCTCTCGCTTTCACAGACGCTTTGAAATGTGTATTTATTCTCTCTTTCTCTCAAAAACGAACGCAATGTATTCAGTCTCTCACTCTCTCTACTCACTCTCGCTCTCTTTCGCTCTCTTTCGCTCTCTCTCACATATACATACGCACACTCGCACGCACAGTGGTTGAAAGGAGACGGACGCCAGAGAGACGCCAGTTGGGCACCTCTTTGCACTGCGCGTTTTCTGTTTAGCACAGACCGCATATTTGTCGAGGCAGACTACCCTGGAGCGGACCCTCAGGAGACAAGATCACGCCACTTCTGCGAAGAGATACCCTAATGCCGATACGAGAGCGGTTGCCGAGTTTCAGCACTTTCAACAGGTAACCATTACCATACATGTTCCGATGAGTGTTGTCCCTGTTCTCAGCTGTTCTGTTGTGGCTTGTGTTGTTATGTAGACTGACTGGAGCCAGTGCTTTTAGCCAGCTGTAACTTATGAACCGCGCACGACAATGCACTTTATACACAGAAAACAACTGAAACTGCCTCTATGTATACACGTGTGTTCATTGAGCCAGTGTAGCAGACCGCAGTCTTGAGCAGTCTCAGATGATTCCACAGCTTGAGTGAAGTTTAGTCAGGAGGTTGCTATGCAGACAGACTGGAGCCATGGCAGAGCTGCAGCTGAATTAAAGCAACAGGCTGTCCCAGACGAGAGTAGCCTTCTGTCCTGTCCAGTGTCCACACAATTTGGGTAGAAGACACCGTTATAAAGGCTTAGGATATAACTAAAGTAGTTATATCTATACCGGTGATTCTTGAGAGTCGCGACAAAACCGTTTTTTGAAATCGTTTTTTTTTTTTCAACATTCTACATTTCTGAGAGTTATGTATAGCCTATTTATGTCGAGTCTGAGCTGTACAGAAATGCAAGGAACATTCTGAATAAAAACACTTTTTTCCCCCCTAAAATAAGCATATTTCCAGATATAATTAAATTATTGTGAAGTCAGACACACAAAAACATATTTTGATTTACTGTCCGAGTAAAATTTTAACTTGTAATCTGTTATAATAAGAATGCCTGTGTGTGGTATTGCTGCCTTCAGCACAAAGGTAACAAGGAGGGCCCCCAGATATTTTGATTCTAATATTAGTGACTGATTTACTGAGATTTTTGAAGATGTCTGACGGAGTTGACAAAAAGATGGGGCACTACTTTGACAAGCTGATTTTAGAAGAAAATATTTTCAAAAGTTTACCATACGCATTATTTTGGATATTTAAAGCCTTTTAATTCCATTTAATGAACTTATTTTGAGTCGGTGAACTATCTGAATCCAGCCGGAGGACACAAAAATAGAAAAGATATTTTCAAATAAATAGCTCTAGTATACAGACCTCCCTTAGATTTAACCTTATAAGAAAGACAATTATGATGTTTTGAAAATGTTTTTAACTGCTGTGTATTAGAGAGGACCTGTTTTGTTATCATTTATTTTCTTTGCAGAAATGCTACTGATTTAATAAGTGCGCGGCACACACACAAAAAACTTCAAATTGCAGACATCCACCAAAACCTTCAAAGCTGTTGAAATGAAGAACCCGCATGAGCTCAGTGGCCCTGTGAGCGAGTGTGCCTTAGCTGCCTCGGACACCCACAAAAAGTTTAAGAGGAAGGCACGTGAGCCGAGAAGACTCTTTCATAGCTCCGACACAGGAGAGGAGAGCAGCACCAACCCTCTGGCCCAAGGGGGATTATCCACCTCTGCCTTCACTCATGTCGAGATCCCCCACTGGCCAACAGCAATTTCCCAGCCACTGTGTAGCCGGCTCCGGGTGGGGCCTAGGTCCTCTCTCAGCAGCAGTCATCAGGAGCTGCCACTGAGCCAGACACCATTCAGGCCTCAGTATGAGGAGGAGGTGGAGCACAACTCTCCATCACCTAAGGTCTGAGTTTGATAGAAACTTGTTAGACACTTGCCACATGTATGTACAAATATCTCATAGTACTAGAGTGCATGCTAAACAGTACACTATGTATGTTGTTACTGTGGCAGGAATGTCAGAGGCTGAGGCCTTGTTCAGAAGCAGGCAGCCATGGTCCAGAGGTGAAGGCCATCCAGCAGACCAGGAGGCTGCTGGCCAATGCTCGGGAGCGCACGCGTGTGCACACCATTAGCGCTGCCTTCGAGGCCCTCAGAAAACAGGTGGGGCACTACTTTATAGTTTACTATACAGCTAAAATGGGTATTGGACACGTTAGTAATTATATTTCTAAAGGTGCTACTGACATTCAATTTTCATCAGAACTGGAGTTGTCCACACTAAAGAAATCCAACCTTAGAGACCCAAATGTTATAATAATGTGAACTGACGTGATTGGACACATCATTACACAAGAAATAATTTATACTACAAACAAATATGTTGGTAATGAATGCTTCCAGGAACTGGACACATGCATTGGTCTGATGTGAATTTTGCTCCATTCTTACACACAAAATATTTCAGTTTTGTGGGCCTCCAATTTCCTTAGGTTTCCTATTGGATTCAATTGTGGCGATTGCTTGGGCCATTCTAGCATGAGTTTCTTTAGAATTTTATTGGCCGTGTTTTTGTGAACAGCCACACATTATGAAGTTTTCATCACTTAACTTCATCACTAAATTATCAGTTATCATTCCGGGTGCTAAATAGCAAGTATAAACTGAAAAATAGCTTGTGCAATTTGTGAGCGTGTTGTGAGTGATTTACCATGGGGAAGTGCTCATATTATTTCTGCTGCAAAACTGATATGTGAGATATGTGTAAATGTGAGCATTCAGCGAGTGCAAAAGTTTACGTGCCTCTGCTCCAATGGGCTATTGAATTGTTGAAGTCGTGTGTTGAGCAAATTTATGTTTCCCCTACTTCTGGACATTGTCACATAACGTTTGGATCGAGGGGTATTTGATGGGGATTCGTGAAAACTTTGAACAGTAGGTTAAGCATCTTCTTTGGCGTTGGGTTTTAGCTCCACTTTTAGCATAGTTAGCTGTTTAGCACGTGAGCAAACGCTTGATAAATGATCAATGGCCCTAAGTCTTCATAATGTTGTTAGGCAAACTTCCACATGCTCTTTCATCTAAAATAGTGAAGTGTGGCACTGGAGATTGAATGCATTACTGTCCTTTTGTTTTAATAACTGCTAGTTCCTGGTCTCTCTGAAACTCAACAAAAGAGACCCGTGCCTCTTAGACATCTCCCCTATTAATGATTGATTTCTCTCATTTGTCAGAAATCTTACCATGAGCACCTGACATGTTCACATGTTCATTTCAATGGTGACATGATTTAAAATTATAGCCTCAATGGGCTTATTAAAACAATATCCTTCTGTTTTTGTTGTATGTTATGTAATGTAGATTTAAGATGATTGGCTTTCCACAGCTGTTTTGCACTTCCCGTTCTTCATTAATTCAAAATGTTTTCCATTTGTCATTTTACATGGTAGTAACATGTATGTACTATGGTCCATTGGTTAATTTCTTTGCATGTGTGGATTACTTACTTGTTACCAATATTTTATTTGTCAAAATTGAATGTCAAAACTTTTACAAATCTATAAATATTTATCTATAATTGTAAACATGCCCTAAACCAATTTTACGTACGGTATATCATCTATTTTAAAGTATCGTAATAATAAAACTGAGTGCTGTGTTGACAGGTGCCATGTTACTCCTATGGCCAGAAGTTGTCCAAGCTGGCCATTCTCCGCATCGCCTGTAACTACATCTTGTCCTTGGCTCAGCTGGCCGAGCTGGACTACAGCTCAGAGCAGAACAAGCGCAGCTTCTCCCACTGTGTGGAGCAGTGCACCCGCACCCTGCAGGCCGAGGGCCGCAGCAAGAAGAAAAAGGTCCAGTCCTCACTGTCCTCATCTCACTATTAAGAACACGGATTCCTGTGTCAAAGCTCAAGCCTCAATTGCAGCATGAGAATGTAGTCACTGATATGCAGCGACTCTCTTAAAGGTCATATATTACACAAAATGGATTATTGTGAGCTTTAAACCTTGCTATAATGCTGTTATCTCCTAAAAAAAACATACCCAGAGTTGTGGTTTGTTTCATTCACACATGTTTGAATAAACTTTTATTATTAGTCTGTCTACATCTATAAAGCTCAAAATGCTCTATTTCACCTTGTGATGTCATGAAGCGGTAGTTTTCAAGTTAACAGCCACCTTTTACCTTTAGTTCAGTAGAGATTAGAGAATGGCAACTCCAGGGCTGAAATGAACCAAATGATTCTAGTGAAGGTATATGGAGTTTAAAAACACAGTGGAGCATTTCTTATATTACCAAATGACATCACAAAGTGGAACAGACCTGTTTTTTGTTTGAGAGAAGAACTCAGCCTAAATATACTGGGTTTGTGTGTTAAATGTGTGTGAATGTAAACAAAACACAACTGTGTGATGAGGAAACAACATTATAACATAGATCAGAAAATAGTGTAATATGGGCCCTTTAAGGTATCAGTATGCCCCAGGGCTGAGAAGTCTTGGTGGAGAACAGAGGGGCAGAGGAAAGGGGACAAATGACATAGGGTGGAGGGTGGAGGTGAGAGGATTAAGAATGTGGAAGAAGCTTTCCACCTGTTTTTGTTTTTTTTTTGTTTTTTTTTTTTCATTTTTGAAAAGTAAAGTGAAAATGTAAATACTTTTAAATAGCTATGTCATAGTGCTGTGAGTAGTCACTAAGATGAGTGTGGAGAGAGGTCTCTGTTAAAATCAGTTGCAAATTTAAAAACTCTCTTAATCTGTACTCATAATGTAATCCTAATCGTAGGCATTTTACATTGTAAGAATATAAAGGTGGTATGGAGAGCAGCAGCTCGAGGCTGTTTCCTTGTTCAGCACTCAGCGTGTGTGTCCCAGACACCAGATGTTTGGAGCTGAGGGGAAGTGGAGCTGGCGCCATGAAGGGCAGAGGGCAGGGAGAAGGCACGCGAGCTCTAACCACACATACAGACACACACAACAGCATGCACACACACCGCACACACACACACTTGGGACATTCCCAGCACTGCTTTGCCTCAGAGCATCTGTTTGAGCACTTTTACATCAGAGCAGAAAGAGCAGTCATTGTGCGACAGCAGTAGCTGCACTTTAAGTTGTACCTTTAGTCACCTTAGTTTTAAAGACAATAAGTTTAGAGATGTAATTATTTTGTCAACATGTTTGGGGTGCTAGCTGCAAGCCATCTTCAGAATTGTCACAGGTCTTGGTGGTGACGAGTCATATATCAGCTGTTGTTACTTTCTGAAGGCATGGTCAGCCTGATGGGCAGGTCACTCAGACTGACCACACCTCCTGTCGCCGGGTGGTCTCTGAAGTAACTGATCCATGGCCCATCCCAGTCCATAATGTGGTTATTCCTTTAGCAGTGTTCTGATATAGCTTCTTTTAGATTTTTTCCTGTTCTGCTTTTTCTTTGGTTCTGTTCTAGTGAGTCTTCCTGATGTGACATGTCACCAAGACCGGTGACAGTTCTGATGTTGGCTTGCAGCTAGCAGCCCAAACATGTCAATAGGATAAATATATCTACTAACTTATTGTATTTGTGAATTTTAAAAGAAGATAAAATTAAAGTTTTTGGATTTGAACCTTAAGTCACCTACTCATAGCCCGGAGTACTCTGTTTGAGGCAGAACGCTAACTTTTAGCTTTATAGACACAAACCCTACTTGACAAAGCAGGCTTTCCATAGTAACAGTAGAGAACCAGAGGATGCAGCATTTTAGAAGGGTGTCATCATGCAACTGGACTGGAGATACTCAAATTTAAGGCCATTCCTCAATGCTGAACCTTCGTGGATTGTTCAAATTATGAGGTCTATACTGATGAACACTTCTCTTAAAGGACTAGTATGTAGCATGTAGTCTTTAAAAAAGGTACTACAATCTCCACTGAGCCTGGGTTGCCAGTGCCTAGACCTGCATATAGAGGACACAGATTTTTCCCAGAAAAGCCATGCCTCATGTGAAAGCTCTGCAGAGCTGCAGAGGCTGCACTAGCATTGATTAATGATTGGCTGCAGGTGCTGAGGTAGTGACAATTCAGATGAGAGAGAGGTTTAATTCAGCACTGAAACTGGCAACGCAACCCAAATGAGAGACTCATGTCAGGCTCGTTCTGCTTTCTGATTGGTTAATAGTCTTGAGAATCAAAACAACAAATTATAACATAAATAACACATTTGTAATTAAGAATAAATCAGCATTACAATTGTCATCAGTAAAAGCTATTTTTTTTTTATTTTTAACCCGTTTACCTTATATCTGGGGACACAAATAGGTCGAATTTATAAAATTGAAAATCAAAATATTACATACAGTTCCTTTAAGTTTGATAGGATTTAGGTCATGGGACTGGGATAGGGAGGACATGGCATGCCTTTTGTTGCCAGAGTAAGCCAATCTGAGTAGATCTTTATGTATGTTTTGGATCATTATCCTAAGATCAAACCATGGCCCATAATCAACTTGGTTTTGTGGTGTGGCCTTTGTTGCAAAATGCAATAATAATAATAATAATAATAATAATAATAAATACTAAATTTCAATGGTCTATGACAAAGTAATTTTTTTCACTCCAGTTAACCAAAACCTATGTATTTCTATGACAAATGTTGGACGTTCCCATGGCATCATGATTGCAAATAGAGGTATGTTCTCATTGGCTTTTTTGTTCAGTGTGACAAGTCAGATGTCCATGCCGAATTTCAAATGTTTGTGACAAAATAATTATTTTGGGTCCCATTGAAAATTTCAAGGGGGCCCTGTGGAGCAATGTAATGTCTCATCTATGTAAATTGTATATCATTGCGTTCAGTTCATTGTTTTGCACATATTAATGTTTTGTATATTAATGCCGGGCAGTGGAACATTGCATGTTTGACTTGCACACAATTGAGTACTTGAAAAAAATGCATTTTTTTTGCATGTTGGCCACACCCACAATGTATGACTTAGCAAAATTCAAAAGACTAGCCTATAATCCCACATGGGTCTAGTTCATTTTGACCAATTTGCAAGTTTCTTGAATGAAAATCCATGGTGTAAAAAATTCAAATGTGAGAGTTAAATTTTGAAAAAATTGGGTTCCGCCCACAATGGCCAACTTCCTGTAGGATTTAGGGTGGGGTCATAATATAATTTTTTACTTGTCTTGACATGTGCTATGCTTGTACCAAATTTCATTTGGCTACAATGAAAAAGGATTCTCATTGCCGTAATGCATTTTGATTTTTGAGGTGGGGCTATTGAGTCATTTAATAATAATAATAATTAAAACTGCAAGCAGTGATAAAGGCCCTCGCCACCCCTTGCGACCGTGGGGTACACGCCACCGCAAAGATCCTGCCTTTCGTTCCCACTTACATCGCCCCTCCCCCCAAAATCAGCATCTATGTAATACTACTCAGTTCATTCCAATGAGACCATTTATGACATTGTCATGTCTGCACAATTGGAAATAGAGATATGTCCTCACTGGCTTTTTTTTTCAGTATGATGAATGGAATATGTGTACCAAATTTCAATGGTCTATGATAAAAAAAATAAAATAAAATAAAATTCATCCCAGTTAACCAAAACCGATGTATTTCTATGACTAATGTTGGATGTTGCCATGGCAACACGCTTGCAAATAGAGGTATCTTGTCATTGGCTTTTTTATTCAGTATGGCAAAGAGGATGTCCGTGCCAAATTTCAAATGTCTGTGACAAAGTAATTTTTTAGACCCTATTCAAAAGTTCAAGGGGGGCGCTGTAGAGCAATTTAATACCAGATCATATCACTGCGTTCAGATAATGCCTCTCGTCCCCACTTACATTGCTCCTTCCTCCAAAATCAGGGTCTATATGTTACTAGTCCATTCATTCCAATGAGAGTATTTCTGACACTGTCACGCCTGCAGGGTTAAAGATAGAGGTATGTCTTCATTGGGTTTTATGTTCAGTAAGATCATCCCCATTAACCAAAACCCATGTACCGTATTTCTATGAGAAATGTTGGACGTTGCCATGGCAACATGATTGCAAATAGAGGTATGTCCTCATTGGCTTTTTTGTTCAATATGGCAAGACGGATGTCCATGCCAAATTTCAAAGGCCTGTGTCAAAGCAATTTTTTGGGTCCCATTAAAAAATTTAAGGGGGCGCTGTAGAGCAGTTTTTATATAATAGTTATACATCTTGCAGATCGTTGCGTTCAGGTCATCAACGCGGATAAATGTTTAATTGTGTCCGACTCAATTTGACATCACCTGTGAGAAATATGCACGTTTTTATGCTGTTCAAAATTGCCACTGATTTGTGGATTAGCCACACCCACATTTTAGAATTCACCAAAAATGTAAACAATAATATTTAATTGCACATGGGTCTTGGTTAGTTTTACCAATTTTCCAGCATGAACGAAATTCCAAGGTGAAGATATTAAAAGTAAGAAAAGTGCAATTTAGCAAAAATGGGGTTACGCCCAATATGGCCGACTTCCTGTTGGGTTTAGGATGGGGTCATAATAGTTTTTTACTTGTCATGCTATGGCCTATTGTCATGCAAAGTTTCATCTTTCTGTATTTAAAATTTTTAAAATTCCATTGGCTTAATGTATTTTGACTCTTGAATGTGTTTAGATCATTGTGTGGGACAAAATGTATAATTAATGCCAGGTAATGGAACACTGCATGTCTGAGTTGCGCACAAGGGCGGAGCCATAATATCATTTTTGTCATGTCCTGACATGTTCTATTTTTTGATGCGAGTTTCAGATTTTTACGTTGACATTTTTTTCCAGGTCGGGCTCCCATTGGCCCCATGAAAATCAAAGTTTGAGGGGACGCTACCGAGTCGCCTTTCGTTATTTTTTTCTCTGAGTCTTTGGTCACAGTTAGAGCTCACTGAGTTCTAATTTTTGATACCACTCACTGGCATGTCAGGACGTGTTTACTACTTGATTTTTGCCATTTTCCGGGCTCCGGGCGTGGTTTTAATTAGTCCTTCGCCGGGAAATTGTCCTAGGCTCGGGCCTAATAACAATAAGTAGAAGAAGAAAAAGAAGAAAAGTTGTGTTTTGTTTATTGACACATTTAGCATACAAATCCTGCATATGTAGGCTCAGTTTTCTCTCAAACAGAAAACACTCACACTTACAATATTTATCTATTCTGATATTATCGCTTTGTTATTGCCTTTTTTAGCAGCTGATGTAAAAATGTTATAGATATTTGTGTTTATGCTGCTCATTATTGAAATTACTTAAATAAAGAGTAAAAAACAGGAATAGCATATTAACATGGAATATATTGATTGATGTTGTGTGGAGCTCTACCCAAAATGTTTTTTATCTTTGAACAGTCCCAACATACATAACAATGAGCAGTCTCACAAACTGAGACTGTCTCCAACAGTGGGCATCCCCTGCCCCAAAATGTACCTTTTGCTTAAGGCATTATAAAAAAAAAAAACACATTAATCATTTCCAGTTTCGCCAAATATGAGAATTTGTGCATCTCTGAGGCTCACATATCTCCAGCCAATCATCATTTGATATTGTCAGATTTCCTCCTATCTCCCTTTTGTGTGTGTGTGTGTGTGTCAAAAATCCATTATAAAATCGAGCATTGATACTTTGCAGCTGATTTTATCAACATGAGGGTGTGAAGCTAACTGGCACTACTCTGTTAGAAGATCTCTTACTCAAATTAGACTTAATCTGAGCTTTATTTTACCACAGTCTGACCAGAAAGAGCTGACTTGGTCGAAACAGGTGAGATGATTTGTGCTGTTAAACAAGTCTCTCACACATAAAATTACAATTACAAGCTAGCTAGCATTAGCCAACAGTTTTTTAGTTAGTCACTTTCACCTTTTTTGATAAAAAGCAAACACCTAAATAGGACCATGAAAAGTTGTATTGATCACACACTCCTGAAAATGTGTTGTTTAAATCCATTTTGTATTTTTTCTTAAGTTTTCAAACTATCTTAAAAATGTTGGTCTGTGTTTGCTAATATGTGCATTGTGTCACCATGGCAACTGCTGAACTTTCCGCCAGTAGAGATACATATAGAACACCCCTAATGATGTCACTGCAAAGTATCAGTAGCGTCGTCAATAAGTGCTGTTATAAGCTTTCAAGAATATTACCAGAATTGGATCATTAATATCTGTTTTGACCCCAATGTTATGTTCAAAATAACTGCGCAATTGCAGGTAATCTGAAGAAGTCAGAATTACCAAGCAGTTTGAAAGCTGTCAAAATCCTTCAATTTACCGTTTTCTGGGAGTGAATAAAAAGGCCTATATTTCTATATCTTTTTGTCTAGTTTGAAATTTTGAGGAGCACATATTTATAAGGGCTTGATTTGAGCTGCACAAAAATATCCTTAGAACTACTAGAAAGGATATTTAGATATTTAGGTTTAGTTTTATATTTGACCCTGTTTTTCCCTGCCAGATAAATCTGGTAATGATTTTATCTATTTCTTCAAATTCTTTCCCAGTGATTTACAGTGGAAGTGCCTGAAACAGGAAAAGATATTGCATGAGGATATTCATCTTTCCGCTTTTAATTCTGTGGCTCAGGCTGAGAAATGGAACAGAGTTCCATCTTCTAATATTGTCTTTAATTCTAGTTAATAATGGGTCATAATTAATTTTCCTGCAAGTGATGAAATGTCTGTTGGTAAATGTATATCCTGGTATTTCCATTTTTGTTGATCCCATTTAAGAACATATTAATAACCAAGTTGTTTTACGGAAGGTATTCTGTAATTTATAACCAGAATACCTACCAAAGTTTGTAAAAGTTCATCACCTCTGGTAGTGTATTAGTAGGGCCAGATATTTCAGCTGCATATAAAGCAACTTTATGTTCAAGTTATGTGAATGTCTTTCATGCTTTCTTTGTTTTAGCCACTGTACTAGGGGCTCTATATATAAAGCAAATAAAATCTGAGATGACAGATGGGATTGAAGGACTTTGAAAGATGCCTTTTCATTTTTATTTTGGCAGATGACTTCTTGTATATATCATTTCTTGTAGAATATGCAGTGAGCATCTAATGTTATCATGAGTTTATCTCTGTAAAACAAAACCAGTCTGATCTGTGTGTATCAGACGTGGGAGCAACCTTTCCAATCTTTTAGCAAGAATATCTGTGAACAATGTATAGTCAACATTCAACATTCAGCACAGAAACTGGTCTGTATGAGCCGCACTCCAACCTATCTTTACCCTCTTTAGGAATAATTGAGATAGCTGCTGATAACTGATAACTGCTTCACTCCATGAGAGTGGCATCTTTGAGTTTTTAATAACTGTATTGTTTGTCTTGAGAAGACTTGGTACAAGTTCATTTTGAAACACTTTGTACCAATCTGGAGGAAAGCCATCTGAACCAGGAGTCTTGTTAGCCTTCAGCCTAAAGATGGCGCCATTTAGTTCTCTCTCAGTTATCTCAGCTGTCGAAGTATTATCGTGTACCTCAGATAGTGATGGTAAGTTAAGAGAGTCAAGGAAAGTCTAACTCTTGTTATTCACCTTCTGGTTATGTGTACAGATTTTTATAATATTTTTCAAATGCTTCCTGCACTTGCTCTTGTTTATACAGTATAGCGTCAGAATTTAAAATTTTCATTTTGTATATTCTGTATATATATATTCTGTATATATCTGCTCTCTCTTTTTGCACCATATTGATAGGGAACCCCTGGCATGCCACATCCCTTATTGCTTCTGCGGTGTCTTGACATAGGCAGATGTCATCACTGTAGAAAACACACATTTTAGCTGTATATGGGGTCTGAAACTTAATGTGATTCTCAACACTCTTTTAGTCTCCCCATATTCATTATGGTTCCTAAACACTTCAGTTGGAAAGTCATGATAAAAAAAGCACACGTTACAGAACACTTCCTTTTTCTGCCATGCTCTCTGGATGACCTTTTCTTTAGTGCGATAGCTTCCAAATTTCACAACAATAGATTGTGGTTAAGGTTGACTGCAGCAGTTTGGTTTGGCAGGCAGGGCTTGGTGCGCTCTTTCAAAGTCAAGTGCCTTTTTCAGCAAGTTGTCCAAAAATGTCACAATATTTGATCCCTAATTGTCTTTTGGTATTCCGTAAAAGCAAAGGTTGTCCCTCTGTGCTTGGTCCTCTTGATCCATCAGCCAGACCTGGAGACTAGCTTGGCTGTCATTTAGCCTTTTGATTAGCATGGATGCTTGTCTCAGTTTCATCTGTCTTCCCTTCTGCATCATCCATTCTTTCATTGACTCTTTTCAGTTCACTTTTAATGTGTGTCTATTGCTCATCGTTATCTCTTCTGAAATCATGGAGCTCATTCAGGATATTCCACAGAGTATGCTCAGGTGTTTCCACGCCTTTTTGAGGTAGCATTAGTTCTAAAGCGTAGCCTTGATGACCATGGCTTTTCTCAGTGTCATCTTCATTTACATTAGCAGTTTTCCATATTATTGTTAAAACTTCCATTTCCATCTACAATTTTGGCAGAAAAAGTAACTTTTTTAAAACAAAAAACATTGCCCACAAATCATGCTGTCATTCTCTTGATAGTGGAACCATCTCGAAGTCCCGTAAGGAAGGCTTTTCAACAACATTAAATACATTTGTGTGGAACTGTTTTAATTTTAGATATTTGAACATGTCCTGCATTGTGATATCTCTCGTCACACCACAGGGCATTCACTACAGATTTGCCATGTTAAAAACACTTTTTGGTTTAACACCTATAACTCACTCAGTTTTGGAGCTACAGCTCTCAAACTTTTACACAAAATGCCTACATTTCTTGGTTACAAAATGCACCAATTTAAATTTCAGAAACTTGTCAAGTCTAAGGTTTTCCTCTGTTACAACTTTTCCCAGTAGCAGGATGGGTTGTAAACACATGATGGGAAGGGTTGTAACAGTATAGGCAAAAGCAGGGAAATCAGAGGCCTCCTAATAGAATATAACCTATAACTACATTATGGAATAAAGGATCAATGTCTGTGACTGAGTAGAACTCCAAAACTCTGTTTACCTGCAGCACTGTGAGTGTGTGTGTGCATTAATAAGTCCACTCACCAACGTTTAATAACAGTCTGTTAATCCTATTTCACATCCTATTTTACTGCAGTGCATCTGTAAAGACTTGTCTAAAAGACCTCTAATACATTTATACATGTTATACAGTGGGGCAAAAAAGTAT